>CM076573.1:541315603-541559671 GCA_034641835.2 Pinus albicaulis | reverse complement strand
ATTTTTTCATTCCATGGTCAACCTACCACTTCTAAAAAATCCCTCATAGGCTTATGCCACTCATCTACATCCTATTTTTCCCACCTATAACCTCATCACTCTGTTTTTTCCTTGCCCATAACTCCATTTTCCACCTAGGGTTTCCTTCAAGCTTAACTCATGCCCATGATCCCCAAGTCCCTCAAGCATTGATGGTCCCTAAACTTTCTATGTAGCCTCTTTAGATAAATCAAGTACATTGTATTTTGGATCTTCAATACACCACTTTTTCAATACTATGTTTTTACACTTGAAGATTCCAAACCAATTTTCAGTCAAAGAGAGGTCAAAGAATCCCCACTAGGTCAATTAGGGTTTCATGTTTTTCAAGGTCATCATCTCCAAAAAGACTACCATTCATCTTCAAAAGTCTGCACATAATGTAATGGGATATGTTGAAACTTTTGCAGAAGTAATAAGAGGCCAACCAACAAAAGAAATTGGTAAGGTAAGATGTCTGCTACTCAATGATGGCATCTTGCAACAAGGGATACAGGAAAACTAGGGTTTTTTATGGAACATTTTCTTGGTTTCATGACCTCCGTGATTAAATCATCAATAAGGCTTATATATTTATGCTCTTACACCTCCTCATATCCTTATTATACCTTCATAAACACTTTCCATCACTCCTATCCCTCAAAATCATCATTTTTCTACAAAACCTAGTCTATTGCCATAATTTGACACTTTTTGAGACTAGGCCTGTGTTTTGACCTTTTGGACCCCTTCCCCTCACTAAATTCTTGAAATTTCACTTTATCCTACTCCCTAACATCTATCCCTATCCCAAAAAATTTCCCCAAGAATTTAGACAACCCTTAACCCCTTCATTCCCCTCCCTTTCCAAGGCGGTCCTAAATCTCCTACACCAAACCCTAATTTCCTCTTCCAAATAAGATAGGATTTGATATGAAAAGGAGGCACAAGGTAAAAGGATTCATTTTATAGATCATGTAAGAAATAATAATTCTATACCAGCTCATAAACATCATGCCTCCATCATTTTCCAAGAATTCATTCCAAGAGACAAGCCATGTGTCACACCTAGGGCTAGTTTTGCTTCAAACTGTGTTTCTGACCAAACAGAGAAGAATTTTGAAAACTTGAGAGAGTTTTTTGTTGATCATAGGGCCAAGAAGAAAAAACTCCATTGTTTACACAATTATCATGGCTTGGGATCAATGTCAGAAATACAGGTGTCACTGCAGTTCTGGAGTGACCTTGGGAAAAATTAGTTTTTCTCATAGCTAGAGTGCCCAAATGAATTTCTTAATGCATAAAATTACAACTATACTTGAAGATATTTCAAATAATATATTATGAGATCAATTTGGAATTGAGGAAGGCATCCAAAAGTGGTCTACACCAGCACTTTGTATTTTTGCACCATCATTCAGGACTTTTTCAACAGTCTTGGGAAAATCCACTTTTCACTAGGCCAATCAACTCCAAACATGACAAAAATTGTATATTTGGAAATCATACAAGTCAGGCTTTCCAAAGAGCTATCACGGGCCCAATTCCAAAACCAGGAAGGCCTCCAAATACTCTCTGCAAATTGGCACTGCGCAAAAGAGAGATGGCATTGTGCAAATAAAAAACATAAAGGAGGAAAATGAGCATAAAAACCTTGGAATTTTGGCTGAGGCCTCTCAAAAATTATCTAAAAACATCTAAGGAGGGTCTCCACCAATTTTGAAGGAATTTGGAGAAGATTTTGGTTTTTGTGAAATTTTTGGCCTACTTTGCGCAAAAGTTTGGGGCATCCTCTGGAGTAAAACTTGAAATTTTTGGATTTTTCGTGATCTGCACATCATACACACAAAATTTTAGAGGATTTTGAGCTGTTTTGACCCCTCAAAAGGTCAAAAAGCACATTTCTGCCTCTCTTTTAGGCCTGGCCCTGCTCAAATGATAGACTCAAGATTTTGGCATTTTTGATAGGTTTAAAGGGATTGGATTAGGAAAACACAATATTTTTTCAAAGTATACTCTTCAAGCTTTCCAACGAGCTATCACGGAGCCAAATCCGACATCAGGAAGTGGTCCAAAAGCTCATTGCAAAACAACCTATTTCTGCAAAAATGGCGTTGTGCAAACAGACTGACTTAGGCCAAAAAGTCAACAAAAGACACTGATTAATGGAAAAATAGTTTTTTAATATTTTCTTGGACAAATAACTCCAGATTTGATTGAGGAGATATGTTTTGATTTTTTTCATTTATTAGCTTATCTATTATGTGTCTTGGGCCTTGCATGGTCATTAAGCACATTTATGAGAGAATTAGGGCTTTTGGAAGCCTCTTATGGTTTCCACCTCCTCATTTGCTCCATAAATAGAACACGAGGCTCTTATGTATTGGGTTGGATTTTGATGACTTATTCTAAAGTAATACATAGTCTCTTGGAGTTTTGAAAAGAATTTGATGTCTTGGAGCTCATGCATGCCCTGATTTTTTTGTTGATGGAGGAGGACTGTTTGCAGGATCCATAAGTCTGGTTGATGGTGATTTGTTTCTCTTTTGTTCATTTTTTCTAGTTTTTCATTATGTTTCCATCTTTCTATGTTGTAGTAGGACAAAGAATTTAGACTAAGACATGTTTTCTGATGGCACCTTAGGTCTGTTTGTTCTTCACTACCTTAATGTTTTCTTTTGTTAGGATGTGTTAGAGAATCCATTTTTTTTTCTCTCTATGGATTTCCTAAGCTTGTCTATTTCTTGAATGGTTTAGATCAGTAGGTATCAAGTATGATTTATGGCTAGCCCTGCATATTTTTTTCCACTAAAAACTCTTTTCTTGGAGTCATTTCTTTAAAGCACCGTTACCTAGGTTTGTCAAAGAAGTTTGTTTCAATCATGCTCTTTGCATTTTCTTAGCTAATTGTTTCAAAGAACCTTCATAGCTATAATCTTAGATGTTCAGAGTTTCTCTCATTCTATGATTGTAGTTATTTGTGCATCTTTAATGTTTTCTGTTCTTGATAATGAAATCCATGAAATTTGAGTAATTTTCTTGCCTTTCTATATTTCATTTGAATGTTTGTCTTGGATAACTATCTTCTTTAGGTCTGAATCAAAGAATTTAGGAATTCCTCTGCCTTTGATTTCTTCTCTATGCTTACGATTCTTCTAACTCTCTTAGTTTAAGTATATGATAGAAAATTATTTACTGCTCTTGGTCAACATTGTTTCGCAAAATTAATGTCAATCTCATGATCCTTCGAACCTCAAAGATCCACCAACTAAGCTATATTTTCCCTAAAATACTCCTTGCTCCATTTATGAACCTATCATGACCTTGTTAGACTCCATTGCCTAGTGACTTAAAGTTTTCCTTGTTTCTATCTAGTCTATCTAAGCATCATACCCAACCAAAAATAATCAACAAACCCAATATTTCATAACTAGCCTAGAAACAACCCTAATCAGCAAACAAGTTCACATCTTTGCACCTAATAGAGAGATCCCTTTCTGAATATAGGAAGGCTAGGTCCTTGGATTCCAAAGCTTGTTTTGATGTTGCCCCTGTCCTTTTGTATCTCAATCAATCTAGAAAATTACATGGAGCTAACATAATGGCGATCACAGTGGGACTTCTGAGTATATAGTTTCCTGAACACCTCTTAAGAATCTTTAGACCCTAAGTTTTACTTAGAAAATCTAGTGAATTTGCCACCTCATCTCCACACTAACATAATGGAAATAACGGTGGGACTTCTGAGTATATATTTTCCTGAACACCTCTTAATACTCTTTAGACCCTAAGTTTGAATTAGAAAATCTAGTTAATTTGCCACCTCATCGCCACACTAACATAATGACGATCATGGTGGGAATTTCTAAGTTAGTGACAAACTAAGTATTCCTTAGATCTAAGAAAAATCACAAAAATCCTTAGATTGGTATTTATTTGTTGATGGTGGACAACAAGAACATCCTTAAAATAGTAAACATCATCCACGTGGTGACTCCACTGGTCTTCAGTAGCCCTGTTGACCCCAGTAGTTCTCATAAACTCCCTTGGGAGTAAATTAAGCTATCAAAATCATGCTAATGGTGGAAAGCAGAGTTGAAACCTTCCACCTGGCAACTCCACAAATCTCAATAGACCTAAAGATTCCACTGGTAGAGAATGCTAAGACTAGTTGAAAAGATTCAGTGACCCTTTCTGATTTACAAACATGGATCCAAGGATACAAAGGAGATATGCTCCAATGAATATAGATCACATCCCTGGGTTCCCACACAAATTTCCTCAGATATATTGGGACAAAAACCTCCCTAGGTTTCAAGATGAAAAGTCTGATGACCCTTTGTTACACCTCAACAAGTTTCATATCCATGTATGGGGTTTAAAAGTTGAATGGCATGAGGACTGCCTTATGAATATTTTCATGCTAACATTAGAAGAGAAGGCAAGGGAATGGTATGAGAGTCTAAGACGTGGTAGCTTGTTTTCCTTAAAATATATACACAAGGCATTTTATGAGAATTATAAACAAAATTACGCTTCTTTATCATTGGTTGAAAATTGGTGTGATCAATCTCAGGATAGCATACAATACCTTATAGATAGTGATGAAGATTTGGAAAATTTGAATCCAGAAGACCTCTTAACATCCATTCATGAATTTCATTCTCAAGATAACTATAATGATAGCCTAGATGAGTTAGTTGAGGAAGAAATCAATCAAGGTATAGAAGAAAACCCAGAAGATCTCTTTGAAGGCACAAGTGATGATTCACCATCTCTTCTATGTGATGCTCAAGAAAACATTCAGCCTCAAAATAAACCTTCACGAGAGAAAGAGAACTATTGCAATTCTATCCAAAAAAAGAGAAAAATTCCTCCTCTGTTGACTAAAGAGGAAATAAATAAGATGTGAAACATGCAACCAGCCTCTAAGCCTTCATGTAAACAAAACATTCTTGTTCTTTATCCTACTAATTCCATCCACCATAAATCAGAAAGTGAACTTGTAGATCAATTCGAAGAAGAAAAAAATGATAATCTAATATGTTTGATTGGTGACACTACTTATTTTGATGAGTTTCCAAAGTTTGATCAATATGATGATGATATCCTCCAAACAGAAACTAACATTGCAGAGCAATCAGTAATTGGTTTGTGGGAGGAAGATCATTTTCATAAAATCCAAAAAAGTATGAAGCCAATTCATGCCATCTATGCCACTGATGAGGGAAGCCTTGAAAGTTCAGAAGTAATTGAAGGATCTCTGACCCTTTTTTCCACTTCATATCAGCCCATCAGCAATAACTTTCATGTGACTAGGAATCAACAGTTTTTTAGTTTTGATGTTGAAATTGGATAAGAAAAGGAACTTCTTGAGCAAGTTGTAAGTGAAAAATCTTTTCCTAAAATGGTTGATGAAATCATTTGGGACACAGAATATTCTTCAGCTTCAGATTTGCAGCTACCAAGTCCCATTGAAATTCAAATTTTAGATGAAGGCTTTGAAATTTACAATCACATAAGAGTTGTTGCACCTCTTCCTCAAGAATATTTATTACCTAAGAGTGCTCCTTCTCATCAACATGATGGTCTTCATAGAAAATTCAATCCATTAAATTAGAGCATACTAGGACTTCTTGAGGACAACATTGCAATGTATGATGAGTCTACCAGTTTAGATGATCATGAAGAAGAGGATAAGTTTCTTTCCCAAAGGAGTCCTAAGCTCAGCCAAGTGAAGGAAGAAGCAGTCCTAGATGAAGCTTATCTCCCAAATCCTCTAAGCTAGGTATTGTTTCAAGATCCCTTTGCTGATTTGTTAGAGGCACTTGAAGAGGGACTAAAACATGTCAAGGGAAGTTTGATGTAGAATTTCAAGAACATTTCAGGCACTACTGTTAAAACACAAATGAGGTGGGAATGGCCTTTTAATTTTGTCAGCACCCTCAAAGAGCTAAACCAAGATCCCTCATGGAATCAACTGCTTGATCGGATGTTTTGGAAAAAGAGAGTTCACCATCTGAATGTATATCATGTATAGGTTAGAATATGATAGATAGGAAAAAAAATAACCTCAGCACTATGAGAATCTTTCTACCTTAGTTTTAGATTACTTTGACCAAGAAGAGAGAAAAAGTAAAAAGCAAAGAAAAATGAAAAAGAGGGCCGATGAAAAGAAGAGGTACAACCCCATACCTAAAAATAGTGATGCTGAAAGTGTGCAAGTCTAAATGCCACTAATTGTTTTTGAAAAAGAAGTCTTGTTAAGTCATCTAGCCTAATCATGGATGAACATGTTTTCAATTTATTTGTTGATAGATTAGTGAAAGAAAAACTTGTCAAATCATGTAAACTTGACATGTCAAAAGAGAATAGATTAGGAATGAAGAATTTTGGTTCCACATGCTTAAAACTAAACCAAAGAGAAAGATAGGACTGCTTAGCAAATGATAAATCACAACCCTTGTTTTTCTATTTTTGTTTATACAAAAATAAAACTTGTGTGCAACTTGTTCTTATGCCACAACTCATGGTAAGTCAGATTGCCTAATCATGATTTAAACGATGCTTTAAATTTCATGTTTATAACTTAGAGAATGAAGTTTGTAAAACAAATTAATCTGGACTAATGATTAGACTAGGTAGAGAAGAAGAGAGTTCATTAGCCTAATCTGAACTCTTGGAAGAAATAAGGGTACAATTAGATAGTTTGATTTGTGTTTTCAAAAATAAAAATGTCGAGGGTTTGCAAATCCAAGTGCACCCAAGTGAAGAAAAAATGTTAGGCCAAGTAAGATGGGTAGGTGGGAAAGAGATTGAAGCAAACATGTATTTTCATATTGTGAGAAAATAGCTTCAAAAGAACATCAGCAAATGAAGAAATAAAAATATGCAAAGTGCAAGTAAGGCACTGGTCTTCAAAGCTCAGAGATCTGAAACATTGAGGTTCTGGCCACCTCCTGAAAAGGAGGTTCTGGAAAAATTTTGGGGCATCCTCTGGAGGAAAACTTGAAATTTTTGGATTTTTCGTGATCTGCACATCATACACACAAAATTTCAGAGGATTTTGAGCTGTTTTGACCCCTCAAAAGGTGAAAAAACACCTTTCTGCCCCTCTTTCAGGCTTGGCACTGCGCAAATGAGAGACTCAATATTTTGTCATTTTTGATATGTTTAAAGGGATTGTATCAGGAAAAAACAAGATTTTTTGAAAGTATACTCTTCAAGCTTTCCAATGAGCTATCACGGAGCCAAATCCAACATCGGGAAGTGGTCCAAAAGCTAATTGCAAAACAACCTATTTTCTGCAAAAATGGCGCTGCGCAAACAGACTGACTTAGGCCAAAAAGTCAACAAAAGACACTAATTAACGGAAAAATAGTTTTTTAATATTTTCTTGGAAAAATCACTCCAGATTTGATTGAGGAGATATGTTTTGATGTTTTTCATTTATTAGCTTATCTATTATGTGTCTTGGGCCTTGCATGGTCATTAAGCACATTTATGAGAGAATTAGGTGTTACACCATTTTTTGGTCATCTAACCTATTATTATTAGATGGACCCAAGTACACCATGTAAGACCAATTTTACCCTAAGTAAAATTGCCTTCACTATGTTAAATAACTTAATAAACCACATTTATTAGGTTTTACCCCAAAAGGAAATATTAAACAAACCTATATTTGTTTTATTTTCCTCATGGAATAATTAATTAAAACATAATTTAATTATTATTCCCAGTCATGTTTAACCCAAAAACAAATAAATTAATTAGATAAACCTTTATTTATCTTATTATTTTCTAGGAATAATTATTTAAATCCTATTTAGATAATATTCCTTGTTAAATATGACCAAATCACCCACAAATAATTAAATAAATCATTATTTATTTGATTATATTCTAACCGCTTCCTTAAAAAGATAAATAAATCATTTATTTATTTATTTTTGACAAATAAAGGGATTTGACCCAAGTCAAATACTTTTTCCCTCCAACAAATATAATAAAATATTCCATAAAAGGTGGATCTAGATTTGGATAACATTATTTTAATCATGCATGAATCATTATTAATATTTTGTTATAAATGAGAGGCTTTTCCTATCATTGGTCACTTTTTTGTTGCTATTATATCACTATGGTTATATGCCATGATCACCTTTCATCATTGGTCTGTGCTTGAGCTCCCAGCAATCTATTCTTGCCTTCAAGTTCTACATATTAAGAAAGAAAATCTATCTTGGTCTGATGTAAGGACTGCTTTTATCTATGAGAGGTGGATACGCGTTCTTGTTTTCCTCCCAGGTGCCCAATTAATACAAAAATTCTTTCAAAAATCGTTCTTGTCTTGTCTATTGGTATATGGAGCAAACCCTTGTTTTTACTGCTTAATGTCTTTCCATGCATAGATCTGGTTTTTTGCAGCTCTTTTCTTGTTCAACTAACCGTAGATCTGAAGATATTGGCAGACACTTTTGTTGTTAGGGCTATTATTTATGTGTAGCTAAAGTGGTCCTTTTTCGTACACTTCGACAAAGGATTCATACTAACATTAGGGCTTCTGGAAGCCTCTTATGGTTTCCACCTCTTCATTTGCTCCATAAATAGAACATGAGGCTTTTATGTATTGGGTTGGATTTTGATGACTTATTCTGAAGTAATACATAGTCTCTTGGAGTTTTGAAAAGAATTTGATATCTTGGAGCTCATGCATGCCTTGATTTTTTTGTTGATGGAGGAGGACTGTTTACAGGATCCATAAGTCTGGTTGATGGTGATGTGTTTCTCTTTTGTTCATTTTTTCTAGTTTTTCATTATGTTTCCATATTTCTATGTTGTATTAGGACAAATAATTTAGAATAATACATGTTTTCTGATGGCACCTTAGGTCTGTTTGTTCTTCACTACCTTAATGTTTTCTTCTGTTAGGATGTGTTAGAGAATCCATATTTTTTCTCTCTATGGATTTCCTAAGCTTGTCTATTTATTGAATGGTTTATATCAGTAGGTATCAAGTATGATTTATGGCTAGCCCTGCATATTTTTTTCCACTAAAAACTCTTTTCTTGGAGTCATTTCTTTAAAGCACCATTACCTAGGTTTGTCAAAGAAGTTTGTTTCAATCATGCTCTTTGCATTTTCTTAGATAATTGTTTCAAATAACCTTAATAGCTATAATATTAGATGTTCAGAGTTTCTCTCCTTCTATGATTGTAGTTATTTGTGCATCTTTAATATTTTCTGTTCTTGATAATGAAATCCATGAAAGTTGAATAATTTTCTTGCCTTTCTATATTTCATTTGAATGTTTGTCTTGGATAACTATCTTCTTTAGGTCTAAATCAAAGAGTTTAGAAATTCCTCTACCTTTGATTTCTTCTCTATGCTTATGATTCTTCTAACTCCCTTAGTTTAAGTATATGATAGAAAATTATTTACTTCTCTTGGTCAAATTTGTTTCCCAAAACTAATATCCATCTCATGATCCTTCGAACCTCAAAGATCCACCAACTAAGCTATATTTTCCCTAAAATACTCCCTGCTCCATTTATGAACCTATCATGACCTTGTTAGACTCCATTGCCTAATGACTTGAAGTTTTCCTTGTTTCTATCTAGTCTATCTAAGCATCATACCCAACCAAAAACAATCAACAAACCCAATATTTCATAACTAGCCTAAAAAAAACCCTAATCAGCAAACAAGTTCACATCTTTGCACCTAATAGAGAGATCCCTCTCTGAATCTAGGAAGGCTAGGTCCTTGGATTCCAAAGCTTTTTTTGATGTTGCCCCTGTCCATTTGTATCTCAATCAATCTAGAAAATTACAGGGAGCTAACATAATGGCGATCACAGTCGGACTTCTGAGTATATAGTTTCCTTAACACCTCCTAAGACTCTTTAGACCCTAAGTTTAACTTATAAAATCTAGTGAATTTTCCACCTCATCGCCACACTAGCATAATGGAAATCACGGTGGGACTTCTGAGTATATATTTTCCTGAACACCTCTTAATACTCTTTAGACCCTAAGTTTGACTTAGAAAATCCAGTTAATTTTCCACCTCATCACCACGCTAACATAATGATGATCATGGTGGGACTTTCTAATTTAGTGACAAACTAAGTATTCCTTAGATCTAAGAAAACTCACAAACATCCTTATATTGGTATTTAGTTGTTGATGGTGGACAACAAGAACATCCTTAAAATAGTAAACATCATCCACCTGGTGACTCCACTAGTCTTCAGTAGCCCTGTTGACCCCACTAGTTCTCATAAACCCCCTTGGGAGTGAATTAAGCTATCCAAATCATGCTAATGGTGGATATCATAGTTGAAACCTTCCACCTGGAAACTCCACAAATCTCAATAGACCTAAAGATTCCACTGGTAGAGAACATTAAGACTGGTTGAAAAGATTCAGTGACCCTTTCTGATTTACAAACATGGATCCAAGGATACAAAGGAGATATGCTCCAATGAATATAGATCACATCCCTGGGTTCCCACACAAATTGCCTCAGATAGATTGGGACAAAAACCTCCCTAGGTTTCAAGACGAAAAGTATGATGACCCTTTGTTACACCTCATCAAGTTTCATATCCATGTATGGGGGTTAATATTTGAATGGCATAAGGACTTCCTTATGAATATTTTCATGCTAACATTAGAAGAGAAGGCAAGGGAATGGTATGAGAGTCTAAGACGTGGCAGCTCGTTTTCCTTAAAATATATACACAAGGCATTTTATGAGAATTATAAACAAAATTCCCCATCTTTATCATTGGCTGAAAATTGGCGTGATCAATCTCAGGATAGCATACAATACCTTATAGATAGTGATGAATATTTGGAAAATTTTCATCCAGAAGACCTCTTAACATCCATTCATGAATTTCATTCTCAAGATAACTATCATGATAGCCTAGATGAGTTAGTTGAAATCAAGGTATAGAAGAAAACCCACAAGATCTCTTTGAAGGCACAAGTGATGATTCACCATCTCTTCTATGTGATGCTTAAGAAAACATTCAGCCTCAAAATAAACCTTCATGAGAGAAAGAGAACTATTGTTATTCTATCCAAAAAAAGAGAAAAATTCCTCCTCTTTTGACTGAAGAGGAAATAAATCAGATGTTAAACATGCAACCAACCTGTAAGCCTTCATGTAAACAAAACATTCTTGTTCTTTCTCCTACTAATTCCATCCACCATAAATCAGAAAGTGAACTTGTAGATGAATTCGAAGAAGAAAAAACTGATAATCTAATATGTTTGATTGGTGACACTACTTATTTTGATGAGTTTCCAAAGTTTGATCAATATTATTATGATATCCTCCAAACAGAAACTAACATTGCAGAGCAATCAATAATTGGTTTGTGGGAGGAATATCATTTTCATCAACTCCAAAAAAGTATTAAGCCAATTCATCCCATCTATGCCACTGATGAGGGAAGCCTTGAAAGTTCAGAAGTAAGTGAAGGATCTCTGACCCTTTGTTCCACTTCATATCATCCCATCAGCAATAACTTTCATGTGACTGGGAATCAACAGTTTTTTAGTTTTGATGTTGAAATTGGATAAGAAAAGGAACTTCTTGAGCAAGTTGTAAGTGAAAAACCGTTTCCTGAAATGGTTGATGAAATCATTTGGGACAAAGAATCTTCTTCAGCTTCAGATTTGCAGCCACCAAGTCCCATTGAAATTCAAATTGTAGATGAAGGCTTGGAAATTTACAATCACATAAGAGTTGTTGCACCTCTTTCTCAAGAAGATTTATTACCTAAGAGTGCTCCTGCTCATCAACATGATGGTCTTCACAGAGAATTCAATCCACTAAATTAGAGCACACAAAAACTTCTTGAGTACAACATTGCAATGTATGATGATTCTACCAGTTTAGATGATCACGAAGAAGAGGATAAGTTTCTTTCCCAAAGGAGTCCTAAGCTTAGCCAAGTGAAGGAAGAAGCAGTCCTAGATCACGCTTATCTCCCAAATCCTCTAAGCCAGGTATTGTTTCAAGATCCCTTTGCTGATTTGTTAGAGGCACTTGAAGAGGGAGTAAAACATGTCAAGGGCAGTTTGATGTAGAATTTCAAGAACATTTCAGGCACTACTGTTCAAACACAAATAAGGTGGGAATGGCCTTTTAATTTTGTTAGCACCCTCAAAGAGCTAAACCAAGATCCCTCATGGAATCAACTGCTTGATTGGATGTATTGGAAAAGAGAGTTCACCATCTAAATGTATATCATGTATAGGTTAGAATAGGATAGATAGGCAAAAAAATAAGCTCAGCACTATGAGAATCTTTCTACCTTAGTTTTAGATTACTTTGACCAAGAAGAGAGAAAAAGTAAAAAGAAAAGAAAAATGAAAAAGAGGGCCGATGAAAAGAAGAGGTACAGCCCCATACCCAAAAAATAGTGATGCTGAAAGTGTGCAAGTATAAATACCACTAATTGTTTTTGAAAAAGAAGTCTTGTTCAGTCATCTAGCCTAATCATGGATGAACATGTTTTCAATTTATTTGCTGATAGATTAGTGAAAGAAAAACTTGTCAAATCATGTAAAATTGACATTTCAAAAGAGAATAGATTAGGAATGAAGAATGTTGGTTCCACATGATTAAAACTAAACCAAAGAGAAAGATAGGACTGCTTAGTAAATGATAAATCACAACCCTTGCTTTTCTAGTTTTTTTTATACAAAAATAAAACTTGTGTGCATCTTGTTCTTATGCCACAACTCATGGTAAGTCAGATTGCCTAATCCTAATTTAAACGATGCTTTCAATTTCATGTTTATAACATAGAGAATGGAGTTTGTAAAACAAATTAATCTAGACAAATGATTAGACTAGGTAGAGAATAAGAGTGTTCATTAGCCTAATCTGAACTCTTGGAATAAATAAGGGTACAATTAGATATTTTGATTTGTGTTTTAAAAAATAAAAATGTCGAGGGTTTTCAAATCCAAGTGCACCCAAGTGAAGAAAAAATGTTAGGCCAAGTAAGATGGGTAGGTAGGAAAGAGATTGAAGTAGACATGTATTTTCATATTGTGAGAAAATAGCTTCAAAATAACATCAGCAAATGAAGAAATAAATATCTGCAAAGTGCAAGTAAGGCACTGGTATTCAAAGCTCAGAGATCTGAAAATCTGAGGTTCTGGCCACCTCCCGAAAAGGAGCTGCCCTCCCTAAGTGGAGCCACTGTTAGTCATCAGTAATTTTTTTTCCTTTTTAGATGAATAAATGTCTTGTCCTTGATGGCAACCCACCGAATGAAGATGAAGACATGTGACAGTTGACATGTGTTGTCCTTGATGGCAATTAACCTGATGAAGTTATTCTTGACTTGATGGACTTGGTAAATGATGTTTGTTAGCAATATGATGTTGAGTGTTGTCCTTGAAAGGCAACCCACTTGATGAAGATAATGGAAACTTACTGGATGAAGTTGTGCTTGATAGAATCTGTCTTGTACAAAAGGCAATGAAGAAAGGAATTCAGCATGTGCTAGATCTATGATGAAAAGAGTATGTCTCAAGGCATACACGGATCTGTCTAAGGGAAGTCCGGTATGCACGCGGGAAACAACGTTCCAAGTCGCGTATGGGCAAAAGCGCTCAAAAAGTGCAAATCCAGGGGCCCGTGGTATTGAAGGCTCATGGTATTGGTTTGGCTCATGGTATTGAAAAAGGGGCCCGTGGTATTGAAGGCTCATTTTATTGTTTTGGCTAGGTGATCTTGAGATAACCTACCATAAAGAGGAGAAGAAATTCATTGTGCAAATCGGAAGTGTGGGTGCAAGATGTACGACTTGAATGAATACTTCTGTGAAGTATATACGTATGGAAAGGGTAAAGGTTTGGAAACAAATGGATACGAGATCTATGATGCACCAATGAAGAGATATTGATGAAGCGGAAGTATCTAGATCTGGAATGTACTTGTATCTGCTAGATCTGTTTATGGAAGGTTTAGATCTGAAATGAGGCGAACATTTGTCTGAAGTAAAAGGGTAAATCTGAACTGAATATCTGATCTGAAGAAGTATGCTGCTCTATAACGGTTGAAGATCTATACGCGAGTTTGCTGAAGAGGAAGCGCGTATATACGCGGCTTCTCTGAAGAAAAAGCGCGTATGCGCAGTGAAATTTGTACAGATGTATACGCTGGTTGATGTGGACGAAAGCGCGTATATACGCGACATCAGAGAAAGGAAAGCGCGTATGCAAACTAGGGTTCTTTGAAGTAAAAAAAGTATGGAAAAGTCCGATCTGAAAATATGATGAACGTGGCTGCGAAGTGTTGTTACATTGAAGTTGTTGGATCCGGTGTGAAAATTGATGAAACGTGGTCAAGGTGGTGCTTGAGGGGTTGTAGCCTTCGGTCGGGGGGTGGTAGCTCCCTTCCGGGTGAGGGCGGTAAAGCGAGATCGGGGGGGTCGTAGCTCCCTTCCGGGTGAGGGCGTAAAAACGCGGGGTCCGGGGGGTCGTAGCTCCCTTCCGGGGAGAGGCTGGTAAATGAGTCGGAGGGTTGGGCTCCCTTCCGGGGAGAGAGGTGAGGCAGCGAGCGCGGTGGGTGCACACGTCTTTGGTCAGAAATCTGCTTTGTGACGTATGTTGTAAGATGTTTTCTCTATAATAAAATATTGAAGGCTGAGCAACGACAGCGGTGGTTTTCTCCCGACTTGGGTTTCCACCTAAAAATCCTGGTGTTCATGTGTGATGCTTTGTGTGATGGTTAACCAACATTCTTACTGCACAGGTTTACTTCTTATTGAACATCTGATGAATGATTAATGGAATGATCTAAGCAAAGAACTAATGACATATTTAGATCTCTGTGTATACGCTAGTTGAATGAAAGGTATCCACGTATATACGTGAGTTTACTAAAGGAAAGTAGCATATCGGTTTTAAGGAATGAAAAAGTGAAAATTTTTGAGTATGCAGTAAATACTGATTCACTCCCCCCTCTCAGTATTTTTCCCAACAATTGGTATCAGAGCAGGAGGTTCTTAACGAGAAGCCCCGGCCCAGAACCGACAAGGAGATCCGTCATAATGGGAAAGAAGCAAAAGAAGAAGCCTACTCGAAGAAAGGAGATATTTCAGAGAACATGGATACCATAAATCAAAGAAGATGAATCAGATAGTGATTGGGGTCCTGATTGTCTCATTGGTACAATTAATGGTGATGATAGTGAAGAATATGCTATCGACCTAGAAGAATCTGTCAAGATTAAAGATGAAGAAGATTCTGACCAAGCTCTACAAGTGCTTATGGAAAAGAAGCAAAAGAAGAAGGATACTCAAAGTAAGGAGATGTCTCAGAGAACCGGTATATCAGAAGTTGACAAAGATGAATCTGATAGTGATCCTTGTAATCTTATACGGCCACAAGCAATGGTGTAGATAGTGAAATTAAGGTTGTGAATCTAGAAGAAGTTATCAAAGATCAACAAAGAAAATTTAATGAGAAGGAATCTGTTAACAAAGCTTTGGTATTTAGACTGAAAAGGATGTTCGATGATGTATACAATCGAAGTAAAGGATATGAAGCTGGAATCATCTCTCTACAAGCAGATCTAGAAAAATCAAATAAGAAGAATGAAGAGCTAGAACAAACATGTGAAGAAAACGAAAATTGGTTGAAAGAAGAGATCCTAAATCTGAAGGATCAAGTAGAAGATGGAAGAAGGAAAGAAGAAGGCATGACAAAGCAATGTCAAGCATTGGAGGTTGAGGTAAAAATTCTCAAAGGTAAATTAGAAGAAAAGGTTAAAATTTTGAGGTTTCAGGATAGTACTAACACTTTGGACAATATTCTAAGTAATCAAAGGTCTCCTGCTATCAAACTTGGTCTTGGTTTCCATGAAACTGTTAAAGGTGAATCTAGCTCACAAGGAAGTGCTAAAAATTCAGAGGATGTCAATGCAAAACTTAAAGTGTTGAAAGAAATAAAAGATCAACCAACAATCATGAATTCATTCAAGAACGTTGAATGTTTTAAATGTCATAATTATGGGCATGTTGCGGCCAAATTGCGGAAGCCCGAGATCATTTCACACAAACAAACGAGTTCTACTCGAAGGAACATCTGGTTCTTAGGGGGATATTGTTTCTCATGTAACATGTATGGACATAAAGCGGTTGATTGTAAAAGGAGGAAGAATAGAAATACTCATTATGATTCTTATGTTTATTTCTCTGGCCACATGAGATGTTATGCTTGTAACAAGTATGGACATGTAGAAAAAGAATGCGGGGATGAACGAGATGCGGGAAAGTGGACGATTTTCAGCACACGATTGGAAGCTCAAGAAAATTTGGAAAATGAAGGAGGACCGATGTGAGAAGCATTAGGGGTCAAACCCTCTGCAGTCATCCGCTTAAGAAGCTTACTTCTACGATTGGTAGCGAGAATGATGTGGGATACATTATGAGATTTAGTAATGTATCGTCACAGGGGGAGCAATGCATGATGACTCTCAAGGTTGATTTGATTATTCTGGTTATGTTTACTTTTGACAGCGCTTCTGATGTGGAAAGGACAGGTACAGGAGATACAAGCTCAGAAGGAAATGAAGGAAGATGAAAATTTTCTATGCTTCACTTTCCATACGCGGGTTCTATGAAACAAAGTCGCGTATACACGCGAGTTCCAGCTGCCACAACCGCGTATGCACTGATAATGATAAAATTTATCTGATAGCTGAAGATCTGGAGCAAAGGTCCAGGGGGAGCATCAGTCTGACTGCTAATGACTGTACTGTTAGCATTATTCTGGTTATATTCATGCTAATGAGATGATACATGGTTCGTGTGTTGAAGTTTATGGATGAAGCCTGGTTTCTTTATGATGAAGAACATTCGTTGTTGAGATGAAAATCTTATAATTCAGAAATGAGGATAGATCATGAAGAGATTGTTGCTAATAACTTACTGTTGAAGGTGTTTCAGATTGCACAAGTTAAGGAAGAGCACTGGTTTAGGGGGAGTAGCAGGTTGATGACTGCATTTTTGGAAATATGGTTGCTTATTCTTTGGTCTTTATGATACTCATGATCAAATGATGATGACTTGGTACATGGATTATTATGATGAGACTTTGAGCCCTGGTTGCTGATAATTATCTTTTGTACTCACACATGGATGAGTTGGATGTCATTTGATTCAGAAATAAATCATGCAGAGTTTGTTACTATGGTTGAGAGATCTCTTGCCTACATATGTTACTTCATGTTAAATTTTGAAGATCATGGTGATGTTGGACCACATGGATGATTGCTTGACACCTATGTGAAGATGTTGTTTTGGTATGATAATCTCTCTTGGAAATATTGTATTGCTGCTGCAAAGAATATGAAGGCTTGGTTACTAATGTGCTTATGCTACAACCGTTGGATGACACTTGAAGACACAACAGCACTATTCTATCTATCTGTAGTCTAGGGAAGCATTCAAAAGAAGCTGAACTCTGTCTTTTTTACACAGAGGATCAGATCTGGTTAAAATTTAGAAGATGGCATTGGATACGCGGGTTTCATGAAACACAGTCACGTATATACGTGAGCAGTCGCGTATATACGCGAGTTCCTGCAAAGAAAACCGCGTATGACTGATTGCTGACAATTTCTGCTTGGAGTCAGCTCTCTTCAGCATAGTTGCAGTGTTGTTTGGTATCTCTGATACTGTTTGGTATCTCTGGTGGTGTTCCAGTTCTCATAATTCCATTTCTCATGTTTGATAAAAATGCCTTGATGATTTGCTGGTGAAAGTGTTCAGGATGCACAAACTAAGGGGGAGCCTTAGTCATATGAAACGGACGTTCGGATGCACATTTTCAGGGGAGCATTAGCGTTGCTGAGTATATTGCTTTGTTGGCATTATGATGGTTATGAAATATGTTCTCTTTCTTGAGGATTTTCTAGGTGTTGGTCTTGAAGTTATATGTGTATTTGGATGAAAAGGTCTTGTTGAGACCCATGATGTAAACTTGTAAAATTCAGTCATGTAAGGACTTTTCAAATTGTAAACCCACTTGGTTGGGTAGGCGAGTCAAATTTTGTAAACCCACTTGGTTGGGTAGATGAGTTAAAATGTGTAAACCCACTTGGTTGGGTACTTGAGTCTCATATGTAAATTCACTTGGATGGATCTTTGATGTAAGTATGAGTCATTGTTGATATGAAAATCATAGAGTCATGTACTTCATTGGAAAATACGTTTTGAAGATTCAGCATGAACTCAGGGGGAGCTTGGTCATGGTATCATCAGATCTGCAGAACACTTCTTCTACATGAGGAGAGTGTGTTGGTTTTGATCCGCTCGTTGCCCTTGATGTCAAAGGGGGAGAGTATGCTGGTTTTGATCCGCCCTTTGCCCTTGATGTCAAAGGGGGAGAGTGACATGGTGTTTGAATGCAGATAATGGTGTCAAATAATTGGGAGAGTGACATGGTGTCAATGTACTTATCTGTTGTGGTAACCAAACACCATCGTGGTTGCCATCAAGTCCAAAGGGGGAAATTGTTGGAAATATGATACGAGTGTTGTCCTTGATGGCAACCCGAATGAATGAAGACTATGTGACGATTGACATGTATTGTCCTTGATGGCAAATTCACATTGATTATTCTTGACTTGATGGACTTGGTAAATAATGTTTGTTAGCAATGATGATGTTGAGTGTTGTCCTTGAGGGCAGCCCACTTGATGAAGTTATGCTTGATAGAATATGTCTTGATGAACTAAATATGATGTATCTGCAGTGTGTATAGAAGATAATGAAGAAAGGAATTCAGCATGTGCTAGATCTATGGTAAAAAGAGTATGTCTTAAGGCATACGCGGATCTGTCTAGGGGAAGTCGCGTATGCACGCGGGAAACAACGTTCCAAGTTGCGTATTGGAAAAAGCGCTCATAAAGTACAAAACCAGGGGGCCGTGGTATTGAAGGCTCATGGTATTGGTTTGGCTCATGGTATTGAAAAAGGGCAGTGGTATTGAAGGCTCATGGTATTGTTTTGGCTCATGGTATTGAAAAAGGGTAAACCTATATAAAGAGAAGAAATTCATTGTGCAAATGAAGGGTGTGGTGCAAGATGTCTGAGCTTGAATGAATACTTCTCTCTGAAGTATATCTGAATGGAAAGGGTTACAGTTGAATGATAGATCTGAATGCATGAAGCACCTATGAAGAAAATGATGAAGAAGGGAATCTAGATCTGAAATATATTTGTATTTGCTAGATCTATTCATGAAGTGATTAGATCTGTGATGAGGCGAACATCTGTCTGAAGTAAAGGGTTGAATCTGAACTGACTTGATGTCGTCCCAGAAGAAGTGACTTTGACTCTATAATGGTTGAAGATACGCCACGGCGAGTTTCTTGAAGAGGAAAGCGCGTATATGCGCGGCATTTCGAAGAAAAAAGAAGCGTATCTTGTGATCAGAGTGTATACGGGTCATACGCTGGTTGATGTGGACGAAAAGCGCGTATATGCGTGACACTAAGAAAAGGAAAGTGCGTATGCAAACTAGGGTTTACGGAAAACGAAGGTATGGAAAGGGTCTGGGGCGAAAATATGATGAAAACGTGGCACAGAAAGTGTTGTTCTATTGAAGTTATTGGATCCGGTGTGAAAATTGATGAAACATGGTCAAAGGTGGTGCGAGGTTGCGGCCTTCGGTCGGGGGGTGGTAGCTCCCTTCCGGGTGAGGGGGCCGGTAAACGAGATCGAGGGGTCGTAGCTCCCTTCCAGGTGAGGCTGGTAAACGAGATCGAGGGGTCGTAGCTCCCTTCCAGGAGAGGCTGGTAAACGAGTCAGGGGGTTGGAGCTCCCTTCCAGGAGAGGCTGGTAAACGAGCGCAGGTGGGTGCCTGCGTGCTGGTAGAGTCTGCACCAGCACATATGTTGTAAGATATTTTCTCTATAATAAAATATTGAAGGCTGAGCAACTGCAGCGGTGGTTTTCTCCCGACTTGGGTTTCCACCTAAAAATCCTGGTGTTCATGTGTGATGCTTTGTGTGATGGTTTATTCTGTTCTTACTACACATGTTTACTGCTTATTGAACATCTGATGAATGAATAATGGAATTATCTAAGCAAAGAACTAATGACATATTTATATCTCTGTATATACGCTAGTTGAATGAAAGGTATCCGCGTATATACGCGAGTTTACTAAAGGAGAGTAGCGTATGGGTTTTAAGGAATGAAAAAGTGAAAATTTTTGAGTATGCAGTAAATACTGATTCACCCCCCCCTCTCAGTATTTTTCCCAACAATAAGGGTACAATTAGATATTTTGATTTGTGTTTTCAAAAATAAAAATGTCGAGGGTTTTCAAATCCAAGTGCACCCAAGTGAAGAAAAAATGTTAGGCCAAGTAAGATGGGTAGGTAGGAAAGAGATTGAAGTAGACATGTATTTTCATATTGTGAGAAAATAGCTTCAAAATAACATCAGCAAATGAAGAAATAAATATCTGCAAAGTGCAAGTAAGGCACTGGTCTTCAAAGCTCAGAGATCTGAAAATCTGAGGTTCTGGCCACCTCCCAAAAAGGAGCTGCCCTCCCTAAGTGGAGCCACTGTTAGTCATCAGTAATTTTTTTTCCTTTTTAGATGAATAAATGTCTATCCTAGATTTCTAGAAACAAAATTCATGAACATTGTGAGTTCTAGAAATCTCACTGCCTTCATTATCCTTAGAGAAATTTTTCACTATTCTACTATTTTGTCATTCCATGGTCAACCTACCACTTCTAAAAAACCCCTCAGAGGCTTATGCCACTCATATAAATTCTATTTTTCCCACCTATAACCTGATCACTTTGTTTTTTCCTTGCCCATAACTCCATTTTCCACCTAGGGTTTCCTACAAGCTTAACTCATGCCCACGATCCCCAAGTCCCTCAAGCATTGATGGTCCCTAAACTATCTCTGTAGAATATTTAGATAAATCAAGTACATTGTATTTTGGATCTTCAATACACCACTTTTTCAATACTGTGTTTTTACACTCGAATATTCCAAACCAATTTTTAGTCAAAGAGAGGTCAAAGAATCCCCACTAGGTCAATTAGGGTTTCATGTTTTTCAACGTCATCATCTCAAAAAAGACTACCATTCAACTTAAAAAGTCTGAACATAAGGTAATGGGCTATGTTGACACTTTTTAGAAGTAATAAGAGGAAATGAAAAAAAATAAATTGGTAAGGTAAGAGGTTTGCTACTCAATGATGGCATCTTGCAACAAGGTAGACAGGAAAACTAGGGTTTTTTAGGGAAAAGTTTCCTGGTTTCATGACCTCCATGATTAAATCATCAACAAGGATTATATATTGATGCTCTTACACCTCCTCCTATCCTTAATATACCTTCATAAACACTTCCCATCACTCCTATCCCTCAAAATCATCATTTTTCTACAAAACCTAGTCTATTGCCACAATTTGACACTTTTTGAGACTAGGCCTGTGTTTTGACCTTTTGGACCCCTTACCCTCACTCAATTATTGAAATTCCACTTTCCCCTACTCCCTAACATCTATCCCTATCCCCCAAAATTTCCCCATGAATTTAGACAACCCTTAACCCCTTCATTCCCCTCCCTCTGCGAGGCGGTCCTAAATCCCCTACACCAAACCCTAATTTCCTCTTCCAACTAAGCTAGTGTTTGATATGAAAAGGAGGAACAAGAGAAAAGGATTCATTTCATAGATCATTTCAGCAAGAATAAGTCTATACCAGCTCATAAACATCATGCCTCCATCATTTTCCAAGAATTCATTCAAAGAGACAAGCCATGTGTCACACCTAGGGATAGTTTTTCTTCTAACTGTGTTTATGACCGAACATAAATGAATTTTACAAAAGTGAGAGATTTTTTTGCCCATAATACGGCCAAGAAGAAAATCATCCTTCAATTTTTACACAGGTATCATGGTTTGGGATCCATGTCAAAAATACTGGTGTCACGGGAGAATTCTGCACTTCTGGAGTGACCTTGGGAAAATCAGTTTTTTTCACAGCTGGAGTGTCCAAGTGACTTTCTTAATGCATCAAATGACAACTATACCTGAAGATATTTCTAATGAAATATTAGGAGCTCAATTTGGAATTGAGGAAGGCATCCAAAAGTGGTCTTCACCAACACTTTGCATTTTTGCACCATCATTCAGGACTTTTTGACCAGTATTGAGAAAATAAACTTTTCTCTAGGCCAATCAACTCCAAACATGAAAAAAATTGTATATGTGGAAATTAGACAAGTGAATCTTTCCAACGAGCTATCACGGGCCCAATTTCGACACCGGGAAGTCATCCAAATACTCTCTACAAATTGGCGCAGCGCATATGAGAGATGGCGCTGCGTAGATAAAAAACCTAAAAGAGGAAAATGAGCATAAAATCCTTGTAATTTTGGCTCGAGCCTCTCTGAAATTATCTAAAAACATATAAGGAGGATATCCAGCAATTTTTAAGGAATTTGGAGAAGATTTTGTTTTTTGTGAAATTTTGGCCTACTTTGCGCAGTGCCACTTTCACTATGCAAAAATTTGGGGCATCCTCTACAGGAAAACTTGAAATTTTTGGATCTTTCATTACCTGCACATCATCCAAAAAAAAATTCAGAGGATTTGGGGCTTTTTTGACCCCTCAAAAGGTCAAAAAACACCTTTCTGCCCCTATTTTAGGCCTAGCGTTGTCCAAATGACAGACTTGAGATTTTGACATTTCTGGCAGGGTTACAGGCACTGGATCAGGAAAACACAAGCATTTTTGGAAATTATACTCTTCAATATTTCTAATGAGCTATCACAGAGCCAAATCTAACATCGTGAATTGGTCCAAAATCTAGTTGCAAAACAACCTATCTTCTGCAAAAATGGCATGGCGCAAACAGACTGACTTAGGCCAAAAAGTCAACAAAAGACACTGATTAATGGAAAAATAGTTTTTTAATATTTTCTTGGACAAATCACTCCATATTTGATTGAGGAGTTATGTTTTTATTTTTTTCACTTATTAGCTTATGTATTATGTGTCTTGGGCCTTGCATGTTCATTAATCACATTTATGACATTTATGACAGAATTAGGGTTTCTGGAAGCCTCTTATGGTTTCCACCTCCTCATTTTCTCCATAAATATAGCATGAGGCTCTTATGTATTGGGTTGGATTTTGATGACTTATTCTGAAGTAATACATATTCTCTTGGAGTTTTGAAAACAATTTGATGTCTTGGAGCTCATGCATGCCCTGATTTGTTTGTTGATGGAGGAGGACTGTTTGTAGGATCCATAAGCCTGGTTGATGGTGATGTGTTTCTCTTTTGTTCATGTTTTCTAGTTTTTCATTCTGTTTCCATTTTTATATGTTTCAGTAGGACAAATAATTTAGACTAAGACATGTTTTCTACTGGCACTTAGGTCTATTTTTTCTTCACTGCCTTAATGTTTTCTTCTGCTAGGATGTGTTAGAGAATCCATCTTTTTGCTCTCTAAGGATTTCCTGATCTTGTCTATTTCTTGAATGGTTTATATCAGTTGGTATCGAGCATGATCTATGGCTAGCCCTACATATTTTTTTCCACTAACAACTCTGTTCTTGGAGTCATCTCTTTAAAGCACCATTACCTAGGTTTGTCAAAGAAGTTTGTTTCAATCATGCTCTTTGCATTTTCTTAGCCAATTATTTCAAAGAACCTTCATAGCTATAATATTAGATGTTCAGAGTTTCTCTCCTTCTATGATTGTAGTTATTTGTGCATCTTTAATGTTTTCTGTTCTTGATAATGAAATCCATGAAAGTTGAATAATTTTCTTGCCTTTCTGTATTTCATTTGAATGTTTGTCTTGGATAATTATCTGCTTTAGGTCTGAATCAAAGAGTTTAGGATTTCCTCTGCCTTTGATTTCTTCTCTATTCTTATGATTCTTCTAACTCCCTTAGTTTAATTATATGATAGAGAATTCTTTACTGCTCTTTGTCAAACTTTGTTTCCCAAAATTGATGTCCATCTCATGATCCTTCAAACCTCAAAGATCCACCAACCAAGCTATATTTGCCCTACAATACTCCCTGCTCCATTTATGAACCTATCATGACCTTGTTAGACTCCATTTCCCAATGAATTTAATTTTTCCTTGTTTCTATGTAATCTATCTAAGAATCATACCCAACCAAAAACAATCAACAAACCCAATTTCATAACTAGCCTAAAAACAACCCTAATCAGCAAACAAGTTCACATCTTTGCACCTAATAGAGAGATCCCTCTCTAAATCTATGAAGGCTAGGTCCTTGGGTTTCAAAGCTTTTTTTGATGTTAACCCTGTCCATTTGTATCTCAATCAATATAGCAAATTATGGGGAGCTAACACAAGTTACTCTTTCATTCCCTCCATATATGCAACCAACGAGGCACTGAGAATGTTGCGAATTTTTTCTTTCTCAAGCAACTGAGAATCTGAATTCCATTTATTATTTCGATTTTCCGATCAAATAAATGACTCATAATGCTTCTCCCATCACTACAAGAAAAAAATACATTGGTGAGGGTTATGCTTGTGACAAACCTTTAAGGTCCGTCACCAATGTCACATATGGTGACGGTCCTTATAAAAGCGTCATTGTAAGTGTATATAGTGATGGTCCTTTAAGGTCTGTCACCAAAGCCATTTTCAATGACACTTTTGGTGAGGGTGGTTAAAGGCCCATCACTAATTCTCTCTTTGGTGACACTTCTAGTGACAAACTTTTAATGACCCTCACCGATGCTCTTTTTGTTACTTTTGGTGACGGTAAGAAAATGTTTGTCATCATTGATCATTCCAATGAGTTTTTGATGACATTGTGTACTTGTTAAAATATTTTTTTTTCAAAAAATAATGATTTAATACCATTATTGTGGAGTAGTTTTTATAATATGTCCAAGGTCGTAGTGGTTATAGTCAGTTAATTTTTTAAGAAGTAATTACTGTCTATCATTTCCCTCAAGTAATGACTAGTCGAATAGAGTTTTCCTATGAGTCAACACATGATTCATATCTATTAAGTTTATTATCTAGAAATTTCCCTATAAATAAAGTCCCACTGTGTGTGTAGGAAATATATTATTTAATACATAATCAAGCTATGTCAATTCTATTAATGAGAAATACCTAACACTCCTCAATAATCCAGGCAATTAATTCTTTCACACACACTAACATTTCTTAGCACACCTCACATGCCTTGGAACATGTTTCTACCTATAACATATTTTCATGACACTGATGCCCAAGAACATGGTGGCATGCGCTAGCACAACATAGAACTCTCCTAGCATGTATTGCCATGCATGTAGTCCCTATCATGCCCTGAAACACCTTGGTTGAATGCATTGACATACATTAGCACTTGGCACACAATGCCACTTGGCATTTATTGGGACCTATTATTAGTGTGGATAGCATGCCCCTTTTGAAAAAAATAATATTCAAACTTATTAACCCTCTTACTGGTTCTTCCTTTTGTTTCCTTGAAACTTCTTGACACATATTGGCATACCCTGGTACCCTACACATCCGTAGCACCTGCCATGTATTAGCATATCTTGGCATAATTTGGAACATATAATTAGCACACCCTAGAAATCACAAGCACATTTTGAGACTTCTTGACATGACTTGATATTCCCTAGCATGCCTTACCAATCCTTAGCATACCTTGTCAATCCCTCCTTGGGATGACATACCTTGTCAATCCCTCCTTGGGATGACAACTAGCACTCATTAACACTAGTCCCTGGAACACATTCCTCATATTCATTAACTTCCATGAATTTTGACCTAGTTCTCCCTTAATTTTTTTTCCTAGTACTCCTTAACACTCCTCAACATGCATTAACACTCTCTAGCACACCTTAACACTCTTAAACTTTCCCTTCAACTTCATAGCAGGCATAACACTCTGTGAAACATATTGGCACTTGGCATGTATTGGCGCTTGGAAAGTCTTACCATGTATGGAATACATTGACATGCCTTGGTATGATTTGGAATGGTTTAATTTTACATTTAATTGAGATCAATTTTTGGAAAGTAGATGAGAAGAAAAAATGAAGACTTTCCACTTAGAATGCACTAAGACTTTGCACTTGGCACTTATTGGCGCCTAGTGTTGTTGTGTGCACTAGAATGCCCCTCACAGAAAAGGTAAATTGATGAATTATTAACCCTATTATGTGTTCATTTCCTTGTAGTTTAACTTGTTTCTCCTTTTTGTTGCCTTAACAGTCCTTGGCACACATTGACACACCCTTACACATCTTGGTAGGCCTTATCACTTGGCACATCTTAGCATGTTTGACATGCCTTCACACTATTTGACACATCTTAGAATTACCTAGAATGCCTTGGCACTCATGTCCTCACAGCTAGCCTTTACATTTTTTCATGACTTGGGAACCGAATAAATTCATTGGCTACAATAGTTCATGTGACACTATCGACTTGCTTCAACCACAAAAACTTCACCAATTGCACCTACTACAAGTAGATTGTGCCTTGTTCACCTAAGAACTGCCTATAGCTCAAATTATGCCACTCATGTCCAAGCTCAACTTGTCCCACTTAACTAGTTACCAAGACAAGGATCACATGATCTATCCATGGCCACAAAACAACTAATCAACATAGCTTACATAGGAATTTTTTCACATGTATGTTCAGTTCATATAAATAGTAGAACATTAACTGAGAGTCTGCAAGAACCACAAGATGCACAAGGCACACAAGATATAAGCCGACATAAGTTGAGCGCCCCAAAACTTATACACAACAATATACAATATGAAATTATCTAGAATATTTTAAAACATGAGCATGTAGCCAAAGTGTGCCACATCTCATATAAAAAAATAGCTAAAGGAAAAACAATGTTGTGCCTAGCCCAAAGTGATCTCCCTTTGTCTAAAACTGCTATGTCAAGCCACGTATAACAACTTTAGGATTGCCTCCTATAAATCCTATTATGAAATTCTCCTAACACACTTTGTCCTTGGCACACTTTAATTCCTTGGCACACACTCTTATTCATTCCTTTCCATGCATTTTGACCTTGTTATCCCTTGATATGCCCCGACACTCCCTAACATTCTTCAACATGCATTGAAATTGTTTGACATGTGTTAGTGTGAATTTTCATTCCTAATGTGCATGCCCTGACTGTCCCTGGATATCATGCCTCCACAACTACCCTTACTTAATTTGCAACTTGGGAACCCAACCAAGCCTTCGCTTGACTACAAGAGCTTGAACAAGTTACGGTTACTACAAGTAGAATATGTTGTTGAATTGTGTAGCTTGGGAGGTACTCCACAAGCCTAGTGAGATGGGTTTGTGTGAGTTTGGTCAAAAAAAAATTTGTGGGCAAAGAAGCCAAGAAAAGGGATTTTGGACCTAAGATGGGGTTTAAAATCTAAAATAAAATTAAAAAGGAAAATTAGTATTTCCTAAGGTCTAAGTGGATAAAACCCGTAAGTTATAGAGGGTTCCTAAGAGGTATAAGAAAAACTATTTAAGGAGGCCTTAGGATGAAGGAAATAACATCAAGTCAGAAGGAGCTCATTTGATCAAGGGGGCGAAGAGAGATGTAGTCCTAAAGTAGGTTGAGTAAGAGGGACAAGTAACTAGGGTGGCTAAAGGGAGGCCATGATCATCCTCCAAGAGAAAGATCATCATGTGAGGGTTCACAAGAAGGTTCCATACCTTAATGGTCAGTTCGAGCTAGGAATTAGGATGGAATATTTTTGGTTCTCTTATGGAAGATAGATATTAAGAGAGGTTTCTCATGAGAATCTGGGCATGTGATTTCAATGGTATCTTTGTGTGAAGGCAACATCAAATTTTGAAATGTTGAAATTTGCAACAACAAACATTGAAATTGGAAACCATTAAGGAAAAAAAAAGAAATGCACCGACACTGGTGAGGAATTTTGATGCACCGGGAGTGAGGAATGTGGGGCATCTAATTTATTTTTCCCATAAATAAATTGTAAAATAAATTGTAGTTTCAACTCATAATAACTTGTGCCAATTAACCAAGTCATGATGACTGAGTTAGCTCAATAAATTTGATTTGAGTGTCTAAGATGAGGCATGTAGAGGGACTAATCTAATATTTTTGGGGTCTAGTTGCAGTTGATGCATTAGTGGGGTGCAAGTGTGAATTACTTAACTCAAGTAAATGAGTTAAAATCCGTTTAAATGGTTCTAATTAAGGGATGATATAGCAAGAATTCGATCAATGAATTAAATTATATTTAATTCACAATGAGTGATCAATCAGATAAATTATAATTCACTATTAATAATTTCATGCATGACAATTCCGAGGAAGACCCAGTTGAGATAGGGGCTAAAGGGAACATAACTATCAGTTGTATTTATACAAAATTTCCCATGTGAAATTATAAAGTCATTAGGATGCCATGATGGATTGCGCAATCAAGGAAGACTGATTTTCATAATTAATAGGAAGCTAATTTCCTAGGAATTTCATGACAAAGGCAGGCTAAATGAAGGCTAATAATTGGCTAACTACTAGATTGAGTTTGCGTAGATCAGCGGGAGATAATTGGCAGAGTGCTAGGGAATCTCATGAGAGATTAAGAATTTTATTGTTTCATGATTCCTTGACTTAATACACAATATAGATAGAGTGGTTTGAGAATTTTATTTCCCCATACACATCTTTTGTTGTGTGATTGATAATTTCTTTCTCTTATATGTTATTGTGAAATCCATTTTTTTTTGGTGAAAATTGTAGGAAGGATTCAATATCTTGTTTTAGTACATTTCAAGATCAAATTGAATCTTGTTGGTTAGATTTTTTACATGGTATCATAGTAGGAATTTTTTTGGTAGCGATTTTGCAGAGAGTATTTGAAGAGTTTGGTGTAAAATTTAAAAAGAAATAACATATTTGTATTCCTTGCAAAAAACTACCCAAATGGAAAAACAATTCGGAGCTCGAATGAGGGAGAGATCGTCGATTTAAAATCAACACTTTTTTAGAAACTTTGTTAACAATGGGACAAGTACAATGTGTGCGAGTCAAGAACATATATGCCCTTTAGGTACTAGATGCATGCAAGGATTTGAGGAGTAAAGAAAAGGTTAGAGAATTGGTTGTTGGGAGGGAGTACAAATTACATCTAAACACACAACCTTAGAAGCAGTCTCAGAAGGTTGTGGAACAACCACAATTGGAGAAGCAGAGAGGAGACCGAGTGGAAGTGTCCACTCAAGAAGAGACATCCATGAGGGGGAAATTTCGAGCTATATGGGAAGAGAGAGCACATGTAGCCATGCCTCTAGGTGAAAGGTCAGGTGATGTGTAGAAATAATCCCAAGATAATAGATTTTGGCAGGGTGCATTGAGATGCTGCATCTCATGGACCAAACCTGGCTACAAGGAGTTCACAGTACAATAGTAGTACGAAGGATTAGTTAGTTTGAAGCAGTCAGATGTGAGAAAGACAGAAATCAGAGTGACAGATTTCAAATATTGGAGCACAGATCAGAGTTGGAAACATTGCAAAGAGCACAGATGCAGATGTCAACAACAACGCAAAGAGTCGAGTAGATAGGTGCAGTAGCTAGCACCAGTCAGAAGACTTTGGTGACACATGAATTATACTGACTCAATAGTTTGGAGGCTATTCAGTTTCAGGATTTGCAGGTGCAAACAACACTAGAGAAGTCTTACATGCAGAATTCGCAAGGTACCAGATCGAGATAGATTGAATTCCTTCTTGTTGAGAGGGAGTGTTGAAATTTGCATTAAGAAATAGTGAAATGGGAAACCAGAAAGGACAAAAAAAATGCACCCACACTGGTGAAGAATTTTGATGTACCAAGAGTAAGGAATGTGAGGCATTTAATTTATTTTTCCCTTAAATAAATTGGACAATAAATTGTAATTTCATCTCATAACAACTTGGGTCATTTAACTAAGTCATGATGACTGAGTTAGCTTAAGAAATTCGAGTTGAGGTGATCGAGGTGGATATTGGTGGCCACCTGCCTATTCCAGTTGGGCCCTCACTATTGTATCTTTTAGTTTTTCAGTTTCCTTAATTATAGCACAGTTTACTATTTTCATCAGTTTTTTGGGTCCTAAGATTTCAGAGCCGTTTTGAGGCCCCAAACGACATCTTTTGGGCATGAAATGTTTGACGTGTTAATAGTTGTATTCCTTGTAGAGATATTTATAATGAGATGTCATGTACATCAAAGGAATATAATATGACCAAGTTACGGCCCTGGGAAGTTGGCTGCCCCAACAGGGCCCATAAACTCTTGGTGTTACATCTCCTCGGGTTAGAGTTTTCTTTTATTTTTCAATAATAAAAAGGCCCTTGAGCCTTATTGTAACATAATTCAGATGCATGTAGCCACCACATCTATTATCAAAGATAAGCTACCATCTCTTCTCATATTTTGTTTTCCATTATGTCTGGAAGAATTTTTCAGTATTTGATATTAATGAAATCAAGTGTTATTCCTACTGCATCTTTGTGTTTATGTTTATTTTTGTATTTTATAGTGTTCCTTCATATGTATGGATCACGAGGGTCTAATATGAGACATGTATAGTGATTCTAATATTTTGGGGGTCTAGGTGTGAATTAGTTAACTTAATTAATTGAGTTAAAATCAATTTAACTAGTTCTAACTGAGTGATGAGCTAGTGAGAGGTCCACTAAATTAAATTAGATTTAATTCACAATGAATGATCAATTAGATAACTGATAATTTGCTATTAATAGTTGCATGCATGTTAGTTTCGAGGAAGACCTAGTTGAGACAGAGGTTAAAGGGAACATAACTATCAATTGTATTAATACAAAATTGCCCAGGTGAAATTATAAAGTCATTGGGATTCCATGATGGGTTGCGCAATCAAGGAATGCTGACTTTCCTAATTAATAGGGAGCTAATTCGCTAGGAATTGTGTGATCAAGGCGTGTAGAAGGAAGGTTCATAATTGGCTAAGTACTAGACCGATTTTGCGTAGATCCGCAGGAGATAATTAGCAGAGTGCTAGAGAATCTCATGAGAGATTAAGATTTCTATTGTTTCATGATTCCTTTATTTAATAAACAATAGAGATAAAGGGTTTTTGAGCAGTTTATTTCCCCAGATATATCTTTTGTTGTGATTTATAATTTCTTTCTCTTACTTATATGTGATTGTGCGATCGTGTTTTGTTTCTGCAAATTGTAATAAGGATTCAATACCTTGTTTTAGTACATTACAAGATCAGATTGAATCCCGTTGGTTATATTTTCTACATGAAACAGAAGAGAGGGTTGATACATGGCAACTTGTTGATTGTCCTCAACATGTTAAACCTATTGGATGCAAATGGGTTTATCGAATTAAGTACAAGCAAAATGGTGATATTGACAAGCATAAAGCAAGACTTGTTACTAAAGGTTTTGCGCAGCAGGAAGGGATAGATTATGAGGAAATGTTTGCTCCTACAGCTAAATGGAACACCATCTGCCTCACACTAGCCTTAGCAACTCAACAAGGATGGAAAGTTCATCAAATGGATGTAAAAAGTTCTTTTATCAACGGATATTTACAGGAAGAAGTGTACATGACACAACCACCATGTTTTGAAATTGAGGGACAAGAGCATAAAGTCTGCAAACTGATAAAGCTTTATATGGGTTAAAACAAGCTCCCCGAGCTCGGTATGCCAAAATGGATGAATACCTTCACAAAGTTGGTTTTCATCACAGTGAATCTGATGATACCTTGTATGTACGCCAACAAGGTAAAAATCTGGTGATTTTGATTATGTATGTTGATGATTTGATCATCACAGGAAGCAACGATGATCACATTGAACAGGTGAAAAGGGAGTTACATGTAGCTTTTAAGATGACAGATTTGGTACTACTTCACTACTATCTTGGTGTTGAAGTATTCCAACGTCCACATCAGATCTTCATTTCTCAGAGTAAATATGTGGTAGAAATTCTTCAGCGATTTGGAATGCAGGATTGCAAACCTGTCCTTACCCCTATGGAACAAAACTTGAAACATTCAAAATTTGAAGGGGGCGAAAAAGTGGATAGAACTACTTACAGATAGTTGATTGGCAGCTTGATTTATTTGACAACCACTCATCCTGATCTATCTTATGCAGTCAGTATTCTTTCACGTTTTATGAAGGAACCTCTAGACAGCCACTGGAATGTAGCCAAAAGAGTTCTTCGATATATCCAAGGAACAAAAGATTTTGGTCTTCTTTACAAAAAGACTAAAAATTTTGTACTTGGTGGATTTTTAGATGCCGACTTTGCTGACAATATTGATGACAGGGAATCAACCTTAGGTTACTTAATGAACATGGGGTTAGTTGCAGTTTCCTGGAGTTACAAGAAGTAAGCCACATTGGCCACTTCTTCGGCAGAAGCAGAGTACATTTCAGCATGGGAAGCAGCATGTGAGATTGTTTGGTTAAGTCAAGTTTTACAGGACTTGGGAATTCCTCCAGTAGAAGCTACTTCATTATTCATCGACAATCAGTCAACAATAAAGCTTGCCAAGAATCCAGTTTTTCATTCAAAGACAAAGCATGTGGACACCAAGTATCATCATATCAGATCTCTCATTGCAAAGGACGTCATCAAGCCAGTGTATTGTCCTTCAGAATATCAAACCTTCGACATTTTCACAAAACCTCTTGGCAGAATAAAATTTACTAAGTTCAGGGATGAACTTGGTATCTAGTGTAATGTATCTTTGGATCATAGGGGGAATGTTAGATGATCCAAATATGTCAATATAAACTTAGGATAAAATATTTATTAAATTAGATATTTAATAAATATTAGAGAATAAAAATATTTATTAAATTTAAATATTTAATAAATATTTGAGATACTTAGAAATAGAATTTTGTTATTAAAAATAGGACTCTAGAATAGAGTCGTTTCCTAGGCTCTAAGTTAGGAATAAAGTTAATAGAATAGTTAGAAGGTCATTTAATGTAAGTGGACACTTGTTATTTAATAAGTGATCCATAATTAGTGGAAGTTAGGACATTGAGCATATAAATAGCTCATTGCAAGAGTGTTTTTGTTGTTCAGGTGTAAACTCTTACATAATTCCAAATGTGATTGTTTTTTCTGATTAATAAAATTACGTGTCTGAGGACAATTTGGCCATTAATACAATCTTGTCCTGTGGTGGTTAGTAGGCCACACAGTCTATGATAAAGACCAACATAAATGGAGGAGGGCTTGCACTATAATTTAGAGCCAGAACAGAAGTAGACGTATCCATACTATTGATTGAGTTAACCTCAGTTTGAGCGTCGACATTGAGATCTGAAATTCATGTCAAGATTCAGTTAAAGAAATTCCCAAAATATATGGATCCATATGAACTAGGTCCAGTCTCTTATGGAGGCAAGAGTCATGGTTTTTTCTATGGGTGGATAGTGTTTGTTCTACAAAAATTAGAAGTACGTAGGTATAGTGCCCTAGTTAGGACAATTTTCTAGCATGTTTACTCCATAAGGTATGTCGTTAATATGGTGACACATTTGCATATAAGAGTGGTTGTGACCCTTAGAGTGAGGTTTATTTCTACAATATAGACCACAAATCTAGAAGATGATTTGCATATTCAGTATGTGTGGAGATAGCAGCTCCAAAGGAGGGTGGAACCTGATCAGAAGATTGAGCATGCAGAAGAAATGTGCCATATGAAGAATGGATTGACATGCAGAGGAGTTGATTTTGGTCGAATATACATATATTTTTAGATGGAGATCTGAAGCAACCTATAAAAAATTAGTCAATGGACCGTTAGTGGTTGATTTGTGACCCTAGTTCAGTCATCTAAAAAATTTTAGAATGATGATAAGAGGAGTAGTTTAGATTTGTTCATATATTGGAAAACAAATATCAAATTGTCGATACACAAGAACAATGATTTTGAGAGGACTAAAACCATTGTTAGATGGAATATTTGAAGAGCCCTAGATGAAGAAAATATTGTGGGTCGTAGATCAGTAAAAATAATTGAATGTGGTTGGCCAGATTGATGGTAGTCCAAGTACAGTTGGAGGGTTGTTAGTTGACTTTCAAAGAAGATCCCTAACTCTTGTACTTGTGAAAGAAAACAATATTGGTAGAAGGGCAGGTGTATAGAGCCTAAGGATGTGCAAACTTTGAAGGACTAAATTAGCACTCAAGTGGGCCAACCAACTTTCCCTAGTTCACTATATTGTAGAGTATTAATTCAGTGAGAAGAAGAGCATCCTCCATAGCCTTAGACTTGTCATATTGGAGCCATACTATGGAAAAAGTAGGCATAACAAAGAGTTATTCACAAATGGAGTTGTAAATAACATGTTACCACTCAAACTAGTAGTGGAACTAAAAGGGTTTCCTAAGAGAGCAACTGTTAGGACAAGGGCAACGATGGAGGCTTAGCTCATTGTCACCATAGCTAAGGCTCCTTGCTGTTCACATAATTTCACTGATGGGAGGAGTCCCGATAGTTTAGGAAGTCACTTGTAGAGTATAGGTCAATGAATATGTGGGAATTGACCCTAGAAACCCTTTCCCTAAGATAGAATAAAGAGTGGGACTTGCTTTCCTTTTAAGCAAGGGACTTGATCTTCTATGGAGAGAGGAGGGGGTTTGAAGGGTTTAGGAAGAAGAATAATACTTATGAAGGAATTTCTCAATCCCTAAAATCCTTTAGGAACTTGGATTCCCAAATGGTCCTTGATGAAAGGGCTTTGATACCAAATGGGACCACACGGTGCAAAGTGGACCCAGCCTGGGTTCAGGGATGGAATTTAGCAACCAATAATCTTCCTATCCTAGAAAATGTGAGGGGAACAGATCATGTAAGATTTTTTACTTCGATGGGTCAAATTGATCCTACTAGGTTCTAGACTTGGGAACACTTAGGAAAAACGTGATCCTAGATCTAGGGCTTGAGGTATCCAGATATTCCACCATCATAATTAGCCCAAATTCTGAGGAGAGTAAGGGAACTGACCAACACAGTTGCCTCTAGGAGATTGAAGTTTTCCTCTTGCTAGATTCCTAGGAAATTGATGCCCTAGGTCACCTACTGGGCCTAGACCTAGGGAAAAATGGAAAATTGTGTAAAAAGGGGGGGAAATCATCACCATTTTTGAGGTAATAGTGCCTAATTCACTTGGGGATATGAAGTCATGGATGATATTGAACAAGAACTCGGTTCCTTGATCAAGGAGGACCAGAAAGTCAACTTCATCCAATGTTAGATGAAAGTAAAAACTGACCTTCAAGCATTTATACTTCATACAAATGGTGCAATATTATTGAGATAAAATTATCTCTAAGACATTTCATTCATAGAACAATGGCGTGTACATTAAATAAGTGAAATAGACACATAATTCCACATTTCCATCATGTAGCAATTAGCCCTAGCTACAACAAAATTCAATAGTATGTAGCAACAAGAAGAATATCATTAAATTTGCACTCAGAATGTCAGAGAGTATATCAAACCAGCTTCACAATTTCAAAAACAAAGCTCCAAGATAAATGTAGCCCAAATCCATACATCAAAATGCATCCATCATCCAAAATAGTCCTCCAAGGAAAAATGTGAAGTTCTCTAAAGATAGAGAGATCCCAATTCAAGTGATGATAAAAATAAATCCAAATAAAAATTATTTATACATTGATTAGGGGTTTATCAAATTATCTTATGGTCCTACATTAGTCCCTAAACATAAAATAATATACAAGTAACCCTAAATTTTGGTGACAATCCCACCAAATTATCTCATACATGGAATAATAAGCCTCATAAGAGGTCAAATGAGGTCCTAGGGCCTTCTAGGAGGTATATTGTGCTCCATGAGTGCCATAATGATACATGGGACCCATCAAATGTGTTGGACAAGGGGGTGGCCCTTCTTCTCCAAACATTAAACCTGTGGTGCTCTCATTAAACCTCTGGACTGAAAGGGTTGTGTGTGGCCACCAGCGGCAAGTCTATCAAGCGTTTTCTTGTTCATGATAGATTGGTTGTCAAAGGATTAACAACAATCCCTAGTTTTATTCTTTGTATCAGTGTGATTGTAAATTTTCATGATCCATGGTACAGGAGCTCTAGCCTATTGTATTGTAGTTTGTAATATAATGATGAAGGGTTTGAAAAAAATAAAATTATCATGTGCACTAGTTGATTCCTTGATTTGTGTATATTTCGTTGTGCATTAAAGTAGATGTGTTGTGGCACTTGAGTGTGTTTGCATCAAATATTCTAAGACAAAACCTATATTCTCATGTGTCGTGGAAATGGAGAATATGTCTTGTTCACATAAGAACTACCTATAACTCATCTTATACTACTCATATCCAATCTCAACTCATCCAACTTAACAAGTTACCAAGACAAGGCTCACATCCAACCATTGTAGTAAAATAACTAAGCAACATAGTTTACATCGTAACAGCCCATATCATCCAGCACGTCATAGAATTCCTTGGCATGATCTAGCATGTGTTAGCATCCCTTACATTCCTTGGAATGCTTTGGCACTCCCTAGCATGCACTAACACCCCTTGACATGCTCTGGCATTCTAGCATGCCTTGGAATTTCCTAGCATATAACCCTGCTACTCCCTCCTTAGCAGACATGAAAATCACTAACACTCCCTATCACACTCTCCTATTCATTCATTTCCATGCATTTTGAACTAGTTCTCCCTTGTGTTTCCATGACACTCCATATCATGCATTGACACACCCTAGCACTTGGCACATCCTAACATGTTGCCCTGGCACTCTAGCATTCCTTGGCACTACCTAACATACCTTTTTTCTCTCTCTTTATCACACCTATAACTCATTGATACTCCATATCACACACTCTTATTCATTCATTTCCATGCATTTGAGACTAGTGCTCCCTTGTTTTTCCTTGGCTCTCCCAAACACTCCGGCCTGGCATGCATTGGCACACCCTGGCACCTGGCACATCTTGGGATGTTCCCTTGGCCTTTAGCATTCCTTAACAATTCCTATCATACCTCGATGTCACTCCCTCCTTAACATTCCTGAAACTCATTAACACTTCCTCTCACAAGCTCTTATTCATTCATTTTTAAATATATTTTTATTTGGTCAGTTATGATGAACCATATTGTGGAATATCCATGATAATTCATGAATCACCCCAACATATATCCTTTATGCAAGTCATATGATGATATTTCTTCACACTTATTATCTCTAGTTGTCCCAACACAATGCAGGTCATCACCATCACCCTTGAAAAATTGAACATGATAGGCTCATGGTCCTATCTAAACTTGGAAGAAAAATTCAAAACTTAGTTACTCAACATCATGGAAGATTATTAAAAAGGTTTCCCATGCATTCTAATTAGAAATATATGGTGGGATTGGAACAACAACACATTTTTTTCACGAGAAATATCCATGATAGTTTACAAATCTGCACCCCAAAATCTATCATTTATGCAAGTAATATGATGATATTTCTTCACAATTATTTATCTCTTGTCCCAACATAGTGCAGGTCATCACCACCACCCTTGAAAAATTGAACATGATAAGCTCGTGGTCCTATATAATCTTGGAATAAAATTTTGAAACATAGATACCCAACATCATGGAAGAATATTATTAAGGTTTCCCATGAATTCTAATTAGCAATATCTGGTGGGATTGGAACAACAACACATTGTTTTCATGATAAATTATAACAAATATCACAATTGAATTGATAAAAAATAGTGTTTGGAAGACAAGATTCATCCTAAAGCACAAAAATAATGGATTCTAGTAATTCCTCCACTCCCTCTTGGATGCCCCAATGAATTATTTGATGGTGTTGCACAATTTATCCCACCTAGCTACAAAGTGGGTGCGGCATTTTTCCTCTCCTAGTATTATAGTGAGAAAGTAAGATATACCCAAAGTTAAGGCTCCAAAAACTAAGTTGATTCCATTGCTTTTTGTAGCCTTTTCGAAATTTCATCCATCAAAAGATTCAAATCCATATAGATTATGGGGGATTCAAAAATCATGATCAATTGGGTCAATAATTCATGATAGAAAAAATCTACCTACATCGCATCCTACAGGATATCATAGATTCCCCCAACTCTTTGGAATAGCTATCTTTCAGACACATTCTCAAGGAGCTAAATACCACAGCTCACAAGATTTCAAAATAATCTCTTAAACTCCCCATTGATACCTTTGTGATATCAAACTCCATCGATATGATGGAGTATGACAAAATGATTATTCATGTCTATGCTCGAAAAACAAGCCAATGTAGAGTGTTTCCCTGGCACTCGCTAACACTCAACACACATTGGCACTTGGCACATCTTGCTATTCTTCCCTAACACTCTAGCATGCCTTGGAACTATCTAGCATATCTTGTCACTCCCTCCTTAGCAAAATTGGAACTCCATAGCATGCCCTATAACTCCATGGCACATATTTGCACTCGGAACTTGGTGGCACTTGACAATTAGTGGCATGCGTTTGGATGCCCTAAAATTCCTTGGCATGGTTTAAGATAGAATTTATTTGAGACCAATTATTCGCAATTAAGATAGAAGTAATAGAGGATGATTTCGCACTTAAGACATGCTAGCACTTGGGCCTTGGCATGTATTGACACTAGTGTTGGTATGCCTAACATGCCCCTCTTGAAAAGGTAAGGACTTGAAATATTAACCCTCATTTGTGTTAATTTATTTTCATTTTATCTTTGTTCTCCTTTTTGTCGTCTGGCACTCCTTGACATGTGTTCGCATACCCTAACACATGGCACACCTTTTCATGCCTTAACATGCCTAGCATGCATTGGCATGCATTGAAACTATCTGGAAGATGTTAGCAAATGCTGAAACTTCTTGACATGCCCTAGCATTCCCTAGCATGCCTTGTAACTCCCCCCTTAGTAGGCCTGACACTCGCTGATAGTCCTCGACACACCCTCTTATTCATTCATTTCCAGTAATTTTGATTTGATGATTTATGTTTGATGGGGTGCATGTCCAGAAATATTTTATTTAAGAGAATAAAAAAATGATCGCACCATTATTGACATAAGTAATTGTGATATTCTACTTGAATGACATTAGGAAACTACAAAATAGATTTTAAGCATTACATTTTCAGGGTTTTTTTATGGTGTGGGAATGGTAAGAAGTGAGTGGTCAATATTGTGATTTTATTTCTCATTAAAGTTCTTATTATGAGAGACTTGTCTTGATAAAATGACACCCTCGTCATGCTTACCCTCCAACTCCTAATCTTCTCAAACTAATGGCCAACTTGCATAGTGAGGGAAGACTTGTTGGTCTATGTTGTGCTGAGTGATTGGGTGAGAGTGTTAATGTACTATGAGAGGCATTGAACCATTTAATTTGTGTCCTCTATGGATGATATGTTTTATGTGTGTGTCATCAAGCCATAGGGCCATTGGAAAGATTGTGTAAGATATAGCCCAACATAATCAATGCCTTGAGAGAAATCCATGGAGAGGGATCAAAATAAGTTATATTGGCAAGCCCACCAAAGAATATTTACTACAGAGGGACACCATGTTCATTAATGATACACATGGAGTCTTTTGAGCTAGGCATTTTTTTTCTAAAAAATTGTTTGGATTGTCATTGAATTAGTGGAATTCTCAAATTCATGACATTGTAAATTATATAGGCACTTTGTTGCTTTTGTTATAGAGGCTAAGCTTTTCAAGGAGAATATAAGGTTTGTAGGGTCTTAAGGGAAATGAAGCATTGATATATATCTCTTTCATATATTAAATTTTCATTTGTGTAGCTTGGGAGGTTCTCCAAGCCCAAGGGTTTAGGGCTTGGAGGGAAAGGGACCACAAGGACAACTTGTGGGCTTGGAACCCACGTGTGAGGTTTTTCACCCATTGATGTTTGGGCCCAAACCGTGATGCGAAATCAACATGTGATGGATGAGGATGATATTCCTTGATGATGCAATTCCAACGCAATGAGAATCAGTTGATTCCATGTAGTCATTAGGGAGAAATGAATTTTTGAAGTTGGCAAATTAATTATTGGTTTTCAAGTCATGTAGTCTTGATGTAAATCACTCCAATAGATGTATCTCTTCATGATTCATTGGAGCCCTTTTATTGGATATAAATAAAGCATGAAGGCAAGTGTTTTTATCATCCATTTTGTGAGAAACACTCATACAAAGTAGATCTAAAATTTTAGGGAGGTCGCAGTCAGAAAAGGACTCGGGTCAGCGTGGGAGAAAATCTACCTTATGTAGCGTGGGAGAGGTCGAGTTGCTGTAGGGAGTGAAATCATCTAGAGGGAATGTTTCTTGGTAAAGCAGGGTTGTTTTAAGATTGAGTTGATGGGAATTCAAGAACAAGGAAAGAAGTAGCATGGTAGTGTTGTTTGGGTAGTGTTTGAAGGAGGCCGAAGGCCTAAAATTGCTTCTAGGCTAGATCATAGGCCATAGCCAGCAGCTGGGTTGTTTTAAGGGTAGTATAAGCCTATATTGGGGCATCGTAGGTGTGGAGAAGTTTATATTTGGATAATCGCAACCCTTGAAGAGTTTATGTTGCTGCCAGCATGAAGGTTTAAGGATTGCTTTGTACCCCAAAATTGCAGGAGAAAAAAAATAACAGTGTGGACAACAATGTTTTGTGGAGTTGTGTTGGATCAAAGTGTTTGACCAGATGGGATCATGACTTTGCAGCCTCTGGGAGCCATTTTGGAGGGTTTATTAGGTGATCGAGAGCCTCCTTAGTTTAAGATCTTGCAGGTTTTGGAATGTGATGCATTCAAAGACATCAGAGAAAGTTATGAAAATATGTTAGCATTAGTTTCTTGGCATTGTCTTTTTTAGCTAGGAGATGGTTGGAAGATTGGGTTAGCTCATCATCAATTTTGAATAAGAAAAGGATTGAATTTAAAAAGGCAAAAAAAAAGGAAGTAATGATCCCATAGACTATTTTTAATCTCGTCGACGTTAAAATTTCATTTCATTTCATAATTAAAACCAACTTGTTCAATGGTATTTATCTTCCATAATTTCCATGCCATTGTTTGTTTGAAAAGTATTATTTTTTCATAAGTCCTTAAAATTACACTAAAGGTGTTCATCTGCGGGCTTTTTCTAGGCAGATTTGGCCAATCAAATACTTCGGTTTTCATCCTCCTCCCTCGAACCAAAAATTTTACCATGTGCAAGATCTCACGACTACCATATTTCCGGAAATGACTTCAGTGATCTAGTTTTCTCTGTCCAAAGGAAGGTCTCTGAGAGATTTTTGATCATATGGTATATAACCTCTTCTTCTCCAATTCCAATAGCATTGTGAGTGTCCATGACTAATTGCTGGGGTGGGTTCAAATTGGAGACAAAACATCAAGTCCCTGCCTATAGTTTCAGTTGCGTCAATGCCTATTTCTCAGCGATATGGGTGAAGGGGACTCAAATTTTGGAATGCATTGTATCAAAAAACTAGTTCTTCCCAGATATATTTATTACTTCCATACCTGGCTTCAAATCAAAAAGGCTAGCACTAATGAAAAGACATCTCATGAAAAATTTTTGCGGTCTGGAATCTCAATTCATGGATGACAAAAAATGCGCTGATAAAATTACGATGATTATCCTGTGTTTCCGATTGTATGTATTCTTCATAAATCAATTCGGATGACTAAGAAGGGTAATTCAAAATTTTGAAGTGGCTTGAGATAGCTGGATGACCAAGCTCCAACTTAAATTGTTTATGTTTCTTTTGGTACAACATGTTACCTATCATGCCAAAAAATCCAGGAATTGGCTTGAGGGCTTACTAGGATTTTCTTAACCCATTGGGTGTGGAATTTGACTTTGGAGAAAGTCAACATGGGTGTTCACATTGTGGCTTGGCCACAACATTCATACCAATTTTCCAACTCGATACTGGTGGTGAAGGAGTTGAAGGTGTGCATGGAAGTGAAGAAGTGGTAAAAGGCAGACGAGAATAAATTTTTCACAATGGACGAGATTGAGAAAGTGTAATTTGAATCCTAATGTCCAGAAATTGATATGGCAAAGAAGAAACTCAGTATTAAACTCCATTGTTTGTGTAGGGACGGATGGGAAAGCACTATCGGTTCAGTGGATTAAGATTAAAAGAGAGGACTGAACTCTGTGAATCTCTTAATCCTCCTGGGGAAATGCATGGTATTTACTTGAAGCCTAATTTGGCACCTTTTCTCTATCCTAAGGAAATGCATGGTCATCATTTTGAAGGAAGAGGAACGATTCATATCACTTTCATGACAGTAGCACCCATGTGTAAGAAGATCAAATAGATAGATTTTTGTGTTGGTTTCCATGGAAGTTATAAAGTTGTACCCACGAATTTAGAGATTTTTCCATAGACTGAACAAATTCAAGGACGTGGGGACACTCATGTTCCATTCCCAACCATATTAAAATTTTTTTCCAAGTATTCAACATTTTTGTATGTGTAGAACTGTGGATATCTATATACGTGTTGTTAATGGAGAAAAGGTGTTTTATGGGACCACATTTCAATATGTAAAACTAATTGAAATTTTCGGTAAAAATATTGGGAAATAAATTTCGTACTACTTTGTTTAATCATGACTTGGTGAAGTGCTTAATTTTTTTGGTATTTAATCAAGTTTACACAGTGATTCACCGATAGACAGGTTGTCTTTCACGTTTCCTAAACTCGCAATTACCCCTAACCTTTTCTAAAATGAATCTCACGAAGATGAAATTACCTTGGTTGATTGAAGTTGAGTAAACAACGTCAAAACATAAAAGGAAACTTTAAAAATAAATGATTCTAGATGAAAATTAAATACATACCCTTCAATATCAATTTTCAAATCAAATTAACATGGTGTGGAACTATGTAAATAAAACTAAAAAAATAGAACAAAACAATAACAATACCATGCCAGCTTACTCTTAAATACACTAAAATACTTTCAACAAATTTTTTTTTTAAATATAGATAGAGATTAATATCAATATTCATATAATATTTATATAAGAGTTTTCATAATGATAGTTTTTCAAAGTGATCATCTATTCCTTGGATATTGTAGATATATTTGCACTTTAAAGATCATGGATGGAGCGTCGTTTCCATCTTATGTTAATTTATTGGTCCATTGCCTTCTTATTGGCGTCAAAGGTCCAACACAGGGTTTGAAACTCAAATTTCTTTGAGATCCCACCTTGTGAATGGATCCGCTCTTGAAACTCACTACCAGGGCTCTGCGTGTCTGATAAATCTTAGGTACAGTGAAAATTGTTTACTCCTCACAATTAAATTAAGACCAATTTTTTCTTAGAAAAATGTTGTGAGCTAGAGGTTTTACTGAGAAAATCTGTGCAAGATGGGGGTTTGTGGGAAAATCACATGCAACATTTGAGGGTACAATGTCAAATCGATACCGTATATCAGTGCAAAAGCTTTTGAGGGTAGCCAGTGGGAGAAATTTTGTAGACATGACTCCACAGCCTTCAGGCAGTGGAAAGGCTATGTGTGTCACAAATTTGTTTGGCATAAAACCATTGACTATTGATTTTGTGTATGTTAAAGATGATTCACATTCTCCTGGTCCTTCGTGAGGACAAACGAGAGTCTAGTATCTATGAAAAAAGCATTAAGGGAAAAAGATACCTCTGAAACATGTAACTTCTTGGTTGGCATGGACTCTTTACCTACAAGCAGTGGAAAAGTGGCTAATGTAAGAGAGTTAAAATCTACACTGGATAAATCCTCTTGCAGTGTAGACAAGGAAGACATCAAATCAAATAGATGGAATTTAAATAAGGCCATAGGAGCAAGCATAGCAGGTCTTGGAACATGCATTTTTGTTAACACCAAAATAGGAAGGGAATCCCTTATTTGTGAAAATGGCAATGAACATGAGATTTATTCATTTCACAGGTATCCTTTCAACCATCAAGGTGTAACAGAAGGTGTTGTTGGCAAAGGTTTTCTTCCTTCTATCTTGGAGAGGCTAGAGAATCCATCTTGCCAAGAACCGAATGGCAGACATAGAGAGCATGTTTTTCATAAGGTTTGTACTGGCAGTGCTCATGCTATGAAACCAGCTCCAAAAATACAAGAAAAGAGAGATCAATGCCTTAGAAATCAGCCACTTCATGGGAGAACCTCTAATACAATACATAAATGAACAATTCTCCCCATCATATAAATGAAAAAAACCTCCTTCTATATATAGGAGTCCATGGGATCACAATGTAATCCTAGCCAACCTAACAATAATAATGTAAGGGCACAATAATAACAATATTGGGGTTATAGGGGTACAACAATAACAATAAGGGGGTTACACTAACAACAATAAGGGATTATAATAGTAATATTTGGACCTAACATGCCCCTCTCCTTCAAAAAAGTGTTGTCCTTAACCCTTGAGTAGCTCTGGATGCTTCCATATAAAATTCTCATCCACCCATGTAAAATCTTCAGTGGGTACATTCTTCCACTTGATGAGATACTGTGAAATTAATCGATTTCGTTGTTGTCTATTTCTTGTTTCCGTGATTTCTTCAGGTTCCAATATGATTTTTCCTTCCTCATGAAGTTCTGGAAATATTGTTTCAACTAGAAGTTTGTCACCTATAGCCTTCTTTAAGCATGAAACATGGAAAACTAGATGCACTTGTGAAGAAGCAGGAAGCTCCAATTTGTATGCCATAGCACCAATATTTAGAAACACCTTGTAAGGACCATATTACTTTGGTGATAATTTATTATACTTCTTAGCATGCTTAAGGGACATTTGTTTTTATGGTTGTAGCTATAGAAATACCCAGTCTCCTACATCAAAACTTATCTCACTGCAATGTTGATATGCCTGTTGTTTCATTCGATTTTGTGCCAAATTTAGGTTATCTTTTTAGAGTTGGAGAACTTCCTGTTGATGCTCAATGTGATGTTCCACTGCTTCAACCTTAGAATTTTCTCTTAAAGATGATGTGATGGATGGTGGATGATATCCATAAAGTGCCACAAATGGTGTCATTTTTTCATTAGTATAGGAAGGAAGTGTTATACCACCATTCAGCGAGAGGTAACCACTTGACCCATTGTGTTTGCTTATCAAATATAAAACAATGAAGATATCCTTCCAAACATTTATTAACTATCTCAATTTGGCCATCATATTGAGGATGATAAGATGAGCTATGAGCTAGTTGAGTACCTAAACAAGAAAATAATTTTGTCCAAAAATTTCCACTAAAAATGGGATCTCTGTCACTTATAGTAATCTTTGGGTTTCCATGTAGCTTTTAAACTATTTCCATAAACGTAGTAGAAATTGTACTTGCTTTAAATGGATGAGATAATGCATAAAACTGTGCATACTTGGTAAGGCTATCAACTACCACCATGATGACACTCTTTCCTTTAGAATTAGGTAAACCTGTGATAAAATACATTGAAATCTCCTCCCAATGTTGACTTGGAATGGATAAAGTTTGTAGAAGACCCAAGGTCTTAATTTTCTCAATTTTATTTTACTGTAAAACCAAACATTCTGCCAAAAACTTTTGAATATCAGATTTAAGGCCATCCCAAAAAATTTATTTCTTCACCCTGTGGTAAGTTTTTAGGAATCCTCAGTGTCCTCCTAAAGGAGAAGTATGCAATTCCAAAAGAATATTTTGTTTTAGTTCGGAATTATTACAAATATATAAGCGATCTTTGTACCATAAGGTATCATTTTTCCAAATAAATGTATCAGATGTACTAGGATCTTGCTGAAACTTTTGAATGAGTGTCCACACTTCTTCATCCTTCTTCCATTCATCCCTTGCTTCAGTTATCCAATCTGGTTGGATAATACAAATGGCACAAAGAAATGCTTCCACCTCTTCATCCTTTCTTGAGAGTGCATCTACGACAACATTTAGCTTCCTTTTTGTGTAAAGTGTTTCAAAGTCATAACTTAACATCTTTGTGACCCATTTTTTCTGCTCTTCTGAAGATAGTATTTCTTCCAAAAAGTTTTTAAGGCTATCATGATCACTTTTTACCTTGAAGTGTCTTCCCATTAGGTAAGGTCGCCATTTCTTTAGTGCATATAGTATTGCCAACATTTCCTTCTCATAAATAGCTTTCTATAAATACTTTCCTTCGATTGGACGACTCTCAAAACCAATGGGTCTTCCTTCTTGCATTAAAACAATGCCAATTCCATTTCTCGAGGCATCACATTCCACAATAAAGGTTTTTGTGATTCTGGCATAGCTAAGACCGGTGCTAGGCACATTGCCGATTTAAGATGTTCAAAGGTCTTAGTTTCTTCAGGAGCCCATGAAAATGCATATTTTTTCAATAATGTTGTTAAAGGTGTTTCTATTCTTCCATATTTCTTAACAAACTTGCAATAATACCCTGTTAACTTGACAAATCCTTGCGACTGCTTTATGGTTGTGGGGAATTTTCATTCCTTAACGGCTTTAATTTTGTTAGGGTATACATTAACACCCTCATGAGATACAATAATACCAAGATATTCCACCTCTTGTACTCCAAAGAAACATTTGGATGTTTTTGCATATAATTGTTTCTCCTCCAATAGTTTGAGCACCCTATCAACATGTTGAACATGATCCTTCCAAGACCTACTGTGGGTTAGTATACCATCAAAAAAGACTAGCACGAATTTTCTAAGGAAGGGTTTGAAAATGGAATTCATCAACCCTTGAAATGTATAAGGTGAATTGGTAAGGCCAAAAGGCATGACAAAAAGTTCATAATGACCCTCATGAGTTTGAAATGTTGTTTTTGGAACATATTCCGTCTTCATTATAATTTGATGATATCCTGAATGAAGATCCAACTTGGTAAAATCAATTGCTCCATGTAATTCATCCAATAATTCATCAATCATAGGAGTGGGAAATTTATCTTTAATAGTGAGCTTATTGAGCTCCCTATAATCCAAACACATGTGCCATGATCCATCCTTCTTATGCACCAATACTACTAGAGCAGAGAAAGAACTTTGAATAGGTTGAATTATACCAGCCTCTAACATTTCTGCAATCATACATTCAATTTCGCTCTTTTGGAAATAAGGATATTTGTAAGGCCTGATATTTCGAGGAACACTTCCTGGAATCAACTGAATATCATGATCATGATCACAAATAGGTGGGAGTCCTTTGGGAGTTTCAAACACCTTGGAATGATTATCCAAGACTTTTTAGAGATCTTTAGAAATTGATGATTTTGATGCTGGAACTTCTAGTGAGAAAAATTGTGCAATTATGCCATGTTGTTCTTTATTCAAAAGCTTTGTCATGATATTAGAGCTTATTATCTTTCCCAGCTTCCCTGCAATACCCCGTTGATGCAGGGGCATTAGACACTAGCCAGCAATGTAGGAGGTTTTTCCACATGTTGTGGCTAGGAGGGTTCGAGATCCTTGAATTGAAACAACTAGGTGTCAATACCTCAGCTAAATATTTTTATTTAGATTAGTTAGGATTGGTAGAAGTCGAATAGTTAGATTCGATCCATCTGTCAGTTCAGTTATTTTAATAAGTTGTAATTAGACCTTTGATTTCTAGAACGGTCCTCTCAGAGGAACCGAAGAGTCATATATTGATGTATATAAGTTGTATTCCTCGGATGCATTGAGGAGGAGGAGAAAGAATGGAGATTTCTGCAATAAAAAATTAGTGTGTTGAGAATCGCTTCCCGTTGAATAAAATTCAGTGCTCGTTGATTTTTCCATTTGGGTTGAACTGATATTATGTGTAGAAATTTGGTGAATCAAGTCACCATGAAACCTCTGTAATTCTCTGTCCATTTATTTCTCTTGAATTGTTTGAGTAAGTGAAGAAATCCCGTGTGTAGGCAAGGTCTGTGTAAATGGTGGTCGATGAACTCTATTTTGTGGTTGTGAGGATTCCACTGTAAGAATAATAGACTGCCCGTTGTTTAATTAAATCCTGAACCGAGATCGGAATCTGAGAGTATAGGACGGAGGCGTTAAACCTTAGTTAATCACTGTACCAAAACTGTGAGTGGATTTACAAAGCCAAGTTTCCCATCTCACACCGCTTTTGTAGAGTAGGCGGTATTTTATGAACGAGAGTGATTCCATTCAGTGTTCGACATGTGGCTTAGGAAAAGTTACAAAAACGCCGTTCAAAGCGTGCCATCACACGTTAAATTTCGTACCAGGAGGCAGAGCGATATCGCTGGATACCGTCGATCTGGGGGGATGTCATTGGACAGTGGTCGTTTGACAGAGATGTGCGAAGGATAAACCAGATACGGTGCATGCGTTTGATTGGGCCGTTGGTAGTAGAGGTGGGCCCAGAGTCAAAGGTTGAATATATGGTCATTTGGTTAAGAAGTAGAGCGTCGGTATTAAAATAAATCTCAAGGTTTAAACATTGGTTGTAAAGTAGGGCGCATACAGATAATTGAATTCCCGTGATTGAAGGTGTATAAGCGCGAGGGGTTATAACCTTAGTCCTAAGGTTCGAAGATAAATATATATACCGAGAAATATAAATTAACATTCGAAAGTTTCTGAATATGTTTATTTATCAATTTCTCTGAAATTGATAAATAAAATTACAAAAGAACTAAGAGACCACATGGAGGTGAACCAAGTAGATTGAAGGGAAATTTTGATAGAGCCATGGCTACTGTGACCATCTCTCCTTAGGGGTATGAAATTTAGTTTTGTTGCGTCATTTGTGGTATCAGAGCTGTTGTTTTCGAGTTGTTTTTGCAGAGAGCGACATGGCAATCCGAATTGGTAGAGGTGCTGGTAGAAGGAGACGTGTTGCCAACGCAGAGGTGTTGGAGATTTTGCGGACGTTCGAAGCTAGAGTGGATGCCATGGAGCGAAGATAGACCAGAGATCCTGAAGACATTAGCGAACTTGAAACAGAGGAAGCGGAAGAAAATGTTGAGATTCCTCCTGACATGAGGCTCCTTAGAACTGTTCTGGGGTCTGTAGTTAAGCCCAGAATTGAAGTGTCGAGTTATGCAGGGGGACTGAATCTAGAGGAGCTGGTGGACTGGATAAATGAAATGAAAAAATTCTTCGATTATGAAGAAATAAGTGAGGATAAAAAGGTCAAGTTTGCAGTGACAAAGCTAAAAATACATGTTGTACTTTGCTGGGATGGAGTGCATGCACAAAGGAGGAGAGTTGGCAAGCAACCTATCAAGAGCTGGACCAGAATGATGGCTAAATTAAAAGGTAAATTCTTTCCTAGTGATTATCAGCTGACATTGTATAAGCAAATTCAGAACCTGAGACAAAGGTTGCTGACAGTAAAAGAATACACAAAGGAATTCTACAGAGTAAGCATAAGGGCTGGGCAATTCCAAGACACACCAGACAAGACTGCCAGATATGTGAATGGTCTCAAGCTGGAGATCCAAGATGAGATTGGTCTTATGTCTCCTAAGACTATGGAAGAGGCCTATCAGATGGCCTTGAAAGTAGAGGAGAAACTCTTGCGGAAACAGTCTGCCAAGAAGAAAGGTAATTTCCAGGGAAAGGGAAGTCAGGGTGGTAGAGGAAAGCCTACTACACCCACGGATGGAGCTAACAGTATCTCACCTCAGAATGCATCTATAGAGGATGATGCAAGGGGTAGAAGGGGTTCTTATAGAGGAAAAGGAAGAGGAGGCAGAGACAGAGGCAGAGGTAGAGAGTTGAGGTGTTATAGATGTCAGCAAGTGGGACATAAGCACTATGAGTGTCCAGAGAATGTAGATGTTTGGACCAAAATGTTGTTGTTACTTGATGCGGAGAAGGCATAAATTGAAGAATAAATTCTTCCATAGGGAGAGTCCTTGGTGGTTATTAGGTCCTTTTAAAGCAAGCTAAAGAATCATGGCCCATTACAAAGAGAAAGACTTTGTTTGGGAGCATATGCAAAGTCCAAGGGAAATGTTGCCAGGTAGTCATTGATAGTGGCAGCATAGACAATCTGGTTTCCACTGAGGTAATATAAAAGTTTAAGTTGAAGACAAGGGAGCACCCAACTCCCTACAGGGTGTCCTGGCTACATAAAGGGCACCAGCTGGTTGTGAAAGAACGATTGAGATAGAGCAAATGGGATGTTGAAAAGATGGAGTCTCGTGTGATGTGATGCCCATGGATGTGTGTCACATACTGTTGGGTAGACCTTGGTAGGTTGACAGAGCAACAGTGCATGATAGCAAGAAGAACACTTACAAGTTCTTCAAGGACGGGGTACATCATACATTGATACCCATGGAAGAAGGAGAGCCATCAAGCAGAGTGGTTGATCCAAAGACCTTGTTGTTGAGCGGGAAGGAATATCTACAGTAGATTGAAGAAGAAGAGGTAAGATTTGCTTTATTTTGCAAGCCTAAGGTAGTTCTTACTTCCACAAAGATTTCTAATTTGCCAGTAGAAATCTAAGAGATGTTAGACAGTTATTGTGACATTGTTGTGGATGATTTTGATGAAATTTGCCACGTAAGAAAAGATCGATCATCGAATATATTTATCCACCAGTTAAAATCTGTCGACTCGGCGACCTACGGTCGCTCCCGAAGAGATGAAATCGGGAGACAAGTACAGTAATTGATGGACAAGGGGCTGATCACAGAAAGTTTGAGTCCATGTGCAGTACCATCAGTATTGAGCCTAAAGAAAGATGGAGGCTGGAGAATGTGTATTGATTCCAGAGAAATCAATAAGATCACAATCAGGTACAAATTCCCTTTGCCCAGAGTTGAGGATTTGATAGACTGTTTGAGTGGTGCTAAATATTTCTCAAAGATATATTTAAAAAGTGGATACCATCAGATTAGAATAAGAGAGGGTGATGAGTGGAAAACTACCTTTAAAACAAATGAAGGACTGTATGAATGGATGGTAATGCCTTTTGGGTTGTAAAATGCACCTAGCACTTTTATGAGACTTATGAATGAAATGACCAAATAATTCATTGAAAGCAAAATTGTGATAGTGTGTCTGAATGATATATTAGTTTTCGGCGAACTAAAGAAGAACATTTAAGGCATCTTAATCATGTCTTGAAGAAGTTACTCAAGAGAGAAAATCTTTGATAATTTGGAAAATTCTCATTCTGTGAAGGGAAGTTGGTGTATTTAGAGGACTATTGTTTACGAAGGTTAGAAGATGGACCCAGAAAAGGTTAAGGCAATTGTGGAGTGGCCTTCACCCAGGAATGTTTTTGAGGTAAGAAGTTTCCATGGACTTGCTAGTTTTTACAGAAAGTTTATAAGAAACTTCAGTAAGATCAATGCACCCATAATTGAGACAATAATGAAGCGCAAAAAACCATTTAAGTGGACTACTGAAGCAGAAAGAAACTTTAAAGTTTTGAAGCAAAAGATAACGGAGAAGCCTATTTTGATTCTACCTGATTTTACTAAACCATTTCAAGTAAAGTGTGATGCCAGTGGAGAGGCCATTGGAGCTATGTTGAGTCAGGATGATAGGCCTGTGGCATATTTCAGTGAGAAGCTAAATGACACCAGGAGAAAGTATTCCTCTTATGAGAAGGAATTCTATGCAATTGTTCAGGCATTGAAAAAGTGGAGGCATTGTTTGATGTCCAAGGAATTTGTATTATATTCTGACAATCATGCTTTACAATATATTGTACAGTAGCCCAAGTTGAAGCATAAGCATGCTAAATGGGTTGAGTATCTCCAAGGTTTTAACTTTGTTTTAAAACATATAAGTGGCCAAGAAAATAAAGTAGCTGATGCTTTGAGTAGGAGGCACATGCTTGTTCAAGAAACTAATTTTGAAGTTGTAGGATTTGATTTTCTCAAGGAATTGTATAAAATAGACCCATATTTTAAGGAAGCATTTGAGGCATGTAGTAACCTTGTTTTAATAGATAGAAGCTAGTGGCTAGATTATTTCCTGCAGGAGGACTTGTTATTCAGAAGAAGCCAACTGTGTGTACCAAAATGTTCCATGAGAGAAAATTTGATCAAGGAGAAGCATATTGGTGGAATTGCTGGACACTTTGGTACTGATAAGACTTATGAGCAGCTGATTAACTTCTATTACTGGCCCAAGATGAGAGCAAAAGTGGAAAATTTTGTGAAGAATTTAAAAATCTGTCAGTATGCTAAAGGAAGGAGCCAGAATGCAGGATTGTACACTCCCTTGCCTATTCCAGAGAGGCCTTGGGACATGGTGAGTATGGATTTTGTTCTAGGATTTCCCAAGACTCAGAGAGGGAATGATGCAGTATTTTTTGTGGTGGATAGATTCTCCAAAATGGAACATTTTATTCCATGCTATAAAACTAGTGATGCCACCCATGTTGCTAACTTGTTTTTCAAAGAGGTTATTAGATTGCATGGGTTGCCCAAGAGTATTGTTTCAGACAGAGACACCAGATTTGTGGGTCCCTTTTGGAGGACATTGTGGAAGAAACTTGGTACCAAACTAAGTTTCAGCTCAGCTTATCATCCCCAGACTGATGGACAAACTGAGGTAGTGAATAGGAGTCTGGGAAATTTGTTGAGAAGTCTTGCAGGAGAGCATCCCAAACAGTGGGACCATATTTTTCCCCAGGCAGAATATGCATATAATAACTCAAGAAACAGGAGCACAGGGCAGAGTCCATTTCATATTGTTTATGGAATGCACCCAAGAGGAATATCAGAGTTAAGAAATTTTGGAAAGGTAGAGCTAAGGAGTGCAGATGGTGAGGAATTTGCTTTAGAGATCCAGGCCATACATGAACAAGTGAAGCAACAACTACAAGGAAAAAAAATCAAATACAAAAGCCAAGCAAACTTGAGTAGAAAAGAAGTTCATTTTGAAACAGGAGATATGGTTTTGGCACACTTGAGAAAGGAGAGATTCCCAAAGAAGCAGTATAACAAACTGAAGTTCAAAAAGATTGGGCCATGCAAGATACTTAGAAAGTTTTCTGCAAATGCTTATGAGATTGAATTACCTCCTGATGTTGGAATATCTCCCATTTTTAATGTTGTATATTTGTACAAGTATGAAGATGACGGTACAAAAGAAAGATCAGCAGACAAGGGATAGATTGAGTGGAAAGAGCAGCTACCTCAGGCACAACCATTGCAACCGGAGAAGATATTGGACAAAAGAGTGTTCAAAAGGACCAGAGGACAAGAGTACTTTTAGTACTTAATCAAATGGAAGGATAAGCCAGAGGAAGATGCCACTTGGATGACTGAAGGAATGTTGCAGAAGATAGGCAGATCAGTGGAAGAGCTCATGGAAAGGAGCCCATGAAGAAGATTGCCATCGGGAGTCTGATGCAGGGGCATTAGACACTAGCCAGCAATGTAGGAGGTTTGTCCACATGTTGTGGCTAGGAGGGTTCGAGATCCTTGAATTGCAACAGCTAGGTTTCAATACCTCAACTGACTGTTTTTATTTAGATTAGTTAGGATTGGTAGAAGTCGAATAGTTGGATTCGATCCATCTGTCAGTTCAGTTATTTGAATAAGTTGTAATTAGACCTTTGATTTCTAGAACGGTCCTCTCAAAGGAACCGAAGAGTCATATATTGATGTATATAAGTTGTATTCCTTGGATGCATTGACGAGGAGGAGGAAGAACGAAGATTTCTGCAATAAAAAATTAGTTTGTTGAGAAATCGCTTCCCGTTGAATAAAATTCAGTGCTCGTTGATTTTTCAATTTGGGTTCAAATGATATTGTGTGCAGAAATTTGGTGAATCAAGTCACCACAGAACCTCTATAATTCTCTGTCCATTTATTTATCTTGAATTTTCCGAGTAAGTGAAGAAATCCCGTGTGTAGGCGAGGTCTGTGTAAATGGTGGTCGATGAACTCTATTCTGAGGTTGTGAGGATTCCACTATAAGAAGAATAGATTTCGCGTTGTTTAATTAAATCCTGAACCGAGATTGGAACCTGAGAGTATAGGACGGAGGCGTTAAACCTTAGTTAATCACTGTACCAAAAGCGCGAGCAGATTTACAAAGCCGGGTTGCCCATATCGCACCGCTTTTGTGGAGTAGGCGGTATTTTCTGAACGCAAGCGATTCCATTCAGTGTTCGACATGTGGCTTAGGCGAAGTTCCAAAACCATTGTTCAAAGCATGCCATCGCACGTTAAATTTAGTACCAGGAGGCAGAGCGATATCGCCGGATACTGTCGATCTGGGGGGACGTCATCGGACGGTGGTCGTTTGACGGAGATGTCCGAAGGATAACCCAGATACAGTGCGTGCATTTGATTGGGCCATTGGTAGTGGAGGTGGGCCCAGAGTCAAAGGTTGAATATACGGTCATTTGGTTAAGAAGTAGATCGTCAGTATTAAAATAAATCTCAGGGTTTAAACATTGGTTGTAAAGTAGGGCGCATACAGATAATTGAATTCCCGTGATTGAAGGTGTATAAGTGCGAGGGGTTATAACCTTAGTCCTAAGGTTTGGAGATAAATATATATACTGGGAAATATAAATTAACATTTGAAAGTTGCTGAATATGTTTATTTATCAATTTCTCTGAAATTGATAAATAAAATTACAAAAGAACTAAGAGACCACGTGGAGGTGAACCAAGTAGATTGAAGGGAAATGATGACAGAGCCATGGCTACAGTGACCATCTCACCTTAGGGGTACGAAATTTAGTTTTGTTGCGTCATTTTTGGTATCAGAGCTGTTGTTTTCTAGTTTTTTTTGCAAAGAGTGACATGGAAATCCAAATTGGTAGAGGTGCTGGAAGAAGAAGACCTGTTGCCAAAGCAGAGGTGTTGGAGATTTTGTAGAGGTTCGAAGCTAGAGTGTATGTCATGGAGCAAAGACAGACTAGAGATCCTGAAGACATCAGCAAACCTGAAATAGAGGAAGCGGAAGAAAATGTTGAGATTCCTCTTGACATAAGGCTCCTTAAAACTGTTCTGGGGTCTGCAGTTAAGCCCAGAATTGAAGTGTCGAGTTATACAGGGGGACTGAATCCAGAGGAGCTGGTGGACTGGATAAATGAAATGAACAAATTCTTCGATTATGAATAAATAAACAAGGATAAAAAGGTCAAGTTTGCAGTGACAAAGTTGAAAGGACATGCTGCACTTTGGTGGGATGGAGTGCAGGCAGAAAGGAGGAGATTTGGCAAGCAACCTATCAAGAGCTAGACCAGAATGATGGCTAAATTAAAAGGTAAATTATTTCCTAGTGATTATCAGCTAAAATTGTATAAGAAATTGCAAAACTTGAGACAAAGGTTGCTGACAGTAAAAGAATACACAGAGGAATTCTACAGAGTAAGCATAAGGGCTAGGAAATTCCAAGACACACCAGAGAAGACTGCCAGATATGTGAATGGTCTCAAGCTGGAGATCCAAGATGAGATTGGTCTTCTGTCTCCTAAGACAGTCATCTGGTCCTATCGAGATGGCCTTGAATTGGGAAGGAGAAACTCTGAGAAACGGTCGCAGAGAAGTGCTGGGAAAGTCGGTGGTAGAGGAAAGCCTACTACACCCAGGGATGGAGCTAACAGTAGCTCACCTGAGAATGCATCTACAAAGGATGATGCAAGGGGTAGAAGGGGTTCTTATAGAGGAAAAGGAAGAGGAGGCAGAGACCGAGGTGGAGGTAGAGAGTTGAAAAGCTATAGATGTCAGCAAGTGGGACATAAGCACTATGAATGTCCAGAGAATGTGGGTGCTGGACCAAGAAATGTTACTATTGCCCAAGCTGGAGAAGAGGTAGAAATTGAAGAATAAATTCTTCCAGAGATTGGAATGTCCTTGGTGGTTAGTAAGGTCCTGTTAAAGCAAGCTAAAGAGGTCATTGAGCCTACACAAAGGAAGACTTTGTTTAGGAGCATATGCAAAGTCCAAGGGAAATGCTGCCATCTAGTCATTGATAGTGGCAGCACAGAAAATCTGGTTTCCATAGAGGTAATATAAAATTTGAAGTTGAAGACAAGGGAGCGTCCAACTCCCTACAAGGTGTCCTCGCTGCATAAAGGGCACCAGTTGGTTGTAAAGGAATAGTGTGAGATAGAGCTGCAAATGGGAAAATATAAAGATAAGGTCTTGTGTGATGTAATGCCCATGGATGTGTGTCATATACTGCTAGGTAGACCTTGGCAGTTTGACAGAGCAGCAGTGCATGATGGCAAGAAGAACACTTACGAGTTCTTCAAGGATGGGGTACATCATACATTGATACCCTTTGTGTGTTTTGCACATTATTGAGATAAAAATATTGCTCCATCTATAGTATCCATGTTACAAGATACTTTCCATCAAACTTTGTCATATCCATCTTTGGAATATGGTGGCTCTTCCATCCAAAATTAGAGTTTATGAAATCACGATTAACATTTATTTTGTTCTCATCATGATTTTCCTCTACTATATTTTTTCCATTATGAAACATTTCTTGTATCAAATTTGTAAAACCTTCCATGTATTATTTTAGATCATTCTTCATGTTTTCCATTTTTCTTCCAATTCATCCATCTTAGATTTAATGCCATCCACATTAGCTTCCATGCCATTGTTCAAACCATCCATGCCTTCCTTCAAACCAGCCATCTTAGCTTCCACGCCTTTCTTCAAAACTTCCATTTCATTTTTTGTTGCTCTTTGCGAGAGTGAAATTTGGTGCACTTCCTCTTGTAATTTTCATATGCCATGTTATGCTTCTTCATCCTCATGTGTCATAGTATAGCCTTATGAAGGCTTATGGGTGTTGAATTATTTTTAGGAGGCACTTTAGAACCTAATAATGATATATATTCTACAATATGCCCTTGGAATCAATTCAAACTAATTCTTCAAACAAGACTTATGCAATTCAAAAAAAAATACACACCCCTTTCTTGCTTTTGGGGAGCTTGATATTAAAACTAAATTATCTCTATGATTTCGGATATTAAATATCTAAAATTTTGTCCTGTAGTAGCCCTTTGAATCTTCTTTCAAATGCGACAGGTCTGAACTAATTTGGATTCTTTAAGGCAACGTTATGCCCAATCTCCCACAATGACCTAATTATGGACTCGTTCAGTAGAGCAAACTTGTACAGTATGCTGCGTTTCATTGTTTCCTCCTTCGGCTCTGAAATTGATACACATGAAACTACAATATATTTACCTCTTGCTAATTTTTACATAATTCCAATCCGATGCTCATAGAGAGAGTTGTGACGATTTTCCCACGGTCACCTCTTTGAGATGAAATTAGGGAGCCTGAGAAAACCCTAACTTCCACAGATCATATCTCCAAAAATAATACGAACCAATAACTGAAATTTTTACATGAATTTTGTCTGGGTTTCGGCTTCACTTTGAAACAATTTCACCTTCTGAATTTTCGTATAAAAAATGTTATAGCACAAATTACACAATGACCTATTTTAGGTGAAATTCGAGAGCCTCAAAAAACAGTAACTTTGACAGATCATATCTCCGAAAATATTGCGAACCAGGATCTCAAATATCTACACAACGTTCCTTAGGATTTCGGCTTCGATCTGTAAAAATTTCAGCTTCTGAACCTTCGTAGAAGAAACTTTATAGCGAAAATTCCACAATGACCTATTTGGAGTAGTGAACCCTAGAATCCAAAGCTCTAATACCAAATGTTATGAAACCAACTACAAAAATAGAAGAAAAGAGAGATTTATGCCTTAGAAATCCAGTCACTTTGAGGGGGAAACCTCCAATACATTACATAAATGAACAATTCTCCCCATCATATAAATGACAAAACCTCCTTTTATATATAGGAGTCCATGGGATTACAATATAACCTAGCCAACATAACAATAATAATGTAAGGGAACAATAATAAAAATATTGGGGTTACAGTGGTACAACAATAACAATAAGGGGGTTACACTAACAACAATAAGGGACTATAATAGTAATATAGGGACCTAAAATATCCAAGAGATCAAGGCTTAATTCTCAAAAATAATAAAGGAAGGTTGCCGAAGCAAGAGCTACAAAAAATTGGCTTATCTGCATATGATGGAATACATTTGATAGATATCCTGGAAGGGCTTGTAAGTCTAGATGAGAATGGGGTTTTCTCTATTCTGTTGGAATATTCCTTTGAGCTAGATCATTTGAAGAGACCTAGAAAACCAATATTCTTTTCTTATATGCGTCATAAGATCCATTCTAAGGACTACAAAACATGGAGCTGATTTGTGGATAACTTTGAGGACATCTGCGGTTATGGGATGAATTATAAAGAGAGAGGCTCTAACATTTGGAATGCCTCACATACTTTATTATATCAGGGTAGAAAATATCTTAAATAGTTTGAAAATAGAGTAGAAATGTGTTTTGGTCTCCCAAATGAATATAAGGAGGGTAAAAGAAACTACTATCTTGATGATTTTAGCAATGGCCATCATAAATGCTTTATCAAGATGTAGAGTGTCATTTCTCAAGAAAAGAGAGAAATTACCAAAGTTGTATTAACTGTGAAACATATAATCTTCCTGATCATAAGCTTGTAAACTTACTGATAACCATTGACATCAGCAATCTCCCTAAAGATGAAAGCCTCCAATATGTGTGTGATTCTACTTTGACGTGCACAAAAAATATGGTCTATGTTGAAAACTAGAGGAGAATAGATCAAACAATGAGACTATATTGGATAGTATTTCTGAGGGTAATCTACAAGTTCAAATAGATGAATCAATGGTGGAAATTTTAAAATGCACTGGAGATGAAATCAAATTCAATCCTTTTGAGAAGGCCACTGAATGTTCAAGTTCATTTGGAGACATATAATTTGACAGTGATAATGATGGTTCATGCTCTGGAATGTGTGATGCTTCCGAAGTAGAATTAAAGTTGTGTAATGGTAATGGAGCTACAACTTCTTCAGCAGTTGATGCAAGTGGGTTAATGAAGAGGAAGAAGGCATTGACACTTGAGTGGAAATATTATAGAAACCAATTTGAATAGCGGTGACAATGGATTGAATTTTTGATTAGAGAACTTTTATGTCGAGCTTCCAAATACGACCACTTAGTTGAAATTTTTCAAGAAAGAAAGCCATGGAAGGATGAGTAGCAAGCTGTGAAGGAATTTACAGCGAGATCTTCCCATTTAATATATAAAACTCATAGGCACTGGATTTTTTAGTGTAAGTGAAGAAAGAAAGTGGAAAATGTAATGGAGTTGTCTTTTGATATCTCTTGTCATCCCTTGTTTTATTTATATGAGAAGAAGAAAAGATTGGACACGGATGGAGTTTCAATTGATGATGATTCTAATAGCATGAAAACAATTATAGGTAATGTGAGTAGTGAAAAATTAGAGGAAAATGATTTCAAGGACAATTTAAGAGGGAAAAAATGTAAGGATGGAGAAAAATCCATAGAGCAGATGTTATGGCAAGTTGAAACTTTACAATCACATATGTTTAAGATGAAAAATCAACTAAATAGATATAAGTCTAGAAAAGCTGTGAAATACTCTGCTAGGAACATTTCAAACAATTTATATATCATCAACTTATATAATATATTATGTCTGGAGTAGATTCTATGTATTACATAGTATAGAATACCTCATCCCATCCCCGGTTCCTTACTGTCCAAAGTTTTACACACTAAAAATACTCAATTAGAACCTCGGTTCAAGGGCTTGCACAAGGAAATACTAGTGGAGAATGGAAAGATGGAAGGCTGAGCATCGTGGATCTACTTCACAATAATGGCTGCATGGATTTCTTAAAAGCTTTAGGTGGCCAACATTTTACTTGAGTAGGTAAATATATTCATATCTCTTGCCTCTTTCAATAATTTCCTTAATGCCTTTTCTCATTGCTCAATCTAGACTGCATGCATCCATCAAAATTACTGCATATATCTACTTAATTATTCTTATATTATGAATTTTTATCTCGAACAAACAATATGTGGTGAATGACATAATGTTAAATAAAATTCATGTTATTTAAAAAAAACTCATTGAAATTTGAAAGAAAACCTCTAGAAGCTTGGAAATTCACTACCCTACAAAACCTCACTTTATTACCTATTTTGACTTAAGGAAATTATGAAATTATACATATTGACCATCAGAGCTCTCCTGGTAACATTACCCAATGATATTTTAAATCAAATCTTTTGGATGTTCAAGGATTTTCTATCGTGCTAACCCTTACTACATTATTTTTGGTGAATTTTGTGGAAATAATTTATATATTTCAATTCCATTTCAATAAATTGTGTAAATCTATAGATTTACCAACAAGGCTCAAAAACACTTGGAAAGAAGGAAAAGCCTCGATCAAATGAAATTTAGATAGGATTTGGCAAGCCGAATGGAATTCCTCCTTTGGAATATCAATTCAATAAGAATTCACAGGAGACCCGTGAAATTTTTAATAATTCACACATAAAAAATATTCATGGTGAAAAACATTCACCAACCTAACATCTTCATGCCCTTAAGAAATCTAGTTCAAGTTCAATTTCCTCACAGCCTGAGGCAACAATATAAGAGGCACTTGGAAGATCACTTCCTAAGGTTGCAAAGCCGTTTCCAGTCCTGGGAAATGATGAGTGGGCATAAATTTTGGATTCCCCTGAGCTTTCTAGTCATGGAAGCAGTTTGAGAAACTCTGTTAATGCTGGAAATGGAAATGTTATAGGTAAGACTCCTTTATTTGCAGGTAAATCTACATACAAAAACGGGGTTTCAAATACTAAAATATCCACATTTGTTGCTTCTAATCATGCTCCACCCAATTCATATAATTCAAAGTTTTCACAGAGTTCTCGTCATTCATATGGATTGACATCATCAATATCTCTTGATTGAAACAAATATGTGAGACACGATAATAAATCAAAGAGTAATCCTAGATGCAAAGGAGATGGATACATAATCTAGAATGAGATACTTGCTACAAGAGGTGAATCCTTCAGTATCATTAAGTGTACCAACAAACTAGAAATCATTTTGAGTAGTAAATCTTCCACTCAGCGAAGCGGGTTTGATCCATATTTGTAGGTTGTCCCATTAGAGGTTGTAATTTTTTAGTGCCAACCGTGTAAGATAATTTTCTTCGACATGGGCTTTATTTTCCAAATTTGTTTCCACGACCTTGGAAACACTCTTGCAGATAAGGGTTTGATGATTTTCCATATCCTAGTTTGACATAGTAAGTGCCTTGGATAGGATTCGCCTCAAAGGATCATGTCTTATTCCTCCCCCAACTTTATTCCTTCCTTTTTCAATTGATCTCTGAATATATTCCACTGCTCCTCTTATTTTCCCAGTGAGGCCCATGTCTAATTTGTTGAGCCATTCTTGCTTCTGTGAATGGTGAGCCAAGGGAATGGCTAGGTCTGATATGTACTTGGGTTTTTTACTCCTCAAGTTTTCCAAGAGAACTCTGGGCATATTGGAAGGTTCCTCTTTGCCACTCCATTCATCCCAGGCATCTTGTAAGGTAACTCTTTTCCAACAAATTCCCTACCTTCGAACAAGGTTAGGAGTTGATGATGTTGAAGCTTCAATCAAATTCTTCCAAAAATTTAATCCTCTTCCGACTTGCGTGTTGGGTGACCTTAACCCATTCCTTTATTTATTTCGAGGAGGTATACTTATGAAATAAAATATTCTACCAAATCCCTTTGTTCATGAGTAATTTCCCACCCCCTTTATCTGTTAAGGCTTTCGAGAAACGCAAAACATGTTTTATTCTCCATCTCCGTAGGTCCTTTGGATTTGAAGCAGCCTCCCAGCTAATAAGAGGTATTATTCCCTGCTCTTTACTCCTTGCATATATCTGAATATGATCTTCCCTGTGTCTCTTAGGATTTGATTGGGGATTTTGACTAACTAAATCCAATACCACCAGAATTGAGTTCAAGAAACATCTGATGAACACTATCCTATGACCCATTGAGATCCATATTTGATTCCAGTGCTCTATAATGACACTAATTTTTCATGTTAACCACATCCATTCCTTGTACCACTAATTTTCTGGTTTAAAATGAAAATCCAAGGAGATTTTATGCTCAAATTTATACACAGTGAAAGGGAGGAAACCAAGGATAATTTTCCTTTGGGATTGACTGAAACAAATGAATCTGACAGAGGAATTTCTAAGGTTGATCTCCATTCCTGTCTTGCCCAAAAATAGGTTAAGGTAACCTCCATGGTTTCTTGCCTTTGCACTGTGACATTCCCAAATGAAAGGAGGTCATCCACAAACATTAGGTGGGTGATGATTGTTCCTTTGGCAACCTTCACTCCTTTTCTATCTTCCCCTCTTAACCTTTGCTTGATTAAAACACTAAACCCTTCTACTACTAGAAGCACCAAAGGGGGAAAGAGGGGGTAGGTCTACTTGAGACCTCTTGAAGGGTGAATGAAATCGATTGTTATTCCATTGATTAAAGCCACATACACAACTGAATTAAAACTTGCTTCCATTCAAACAATGAGTGAACGAGAGAATTATACTTGCATGAGGATTATATGTAGATACATCCAACATCTTTGATCAAATAATTTTTTGGGATCTATTTTCTTGAGCCTGGGCCCTGCTTTGATAATGTGAAATACCTCTTGCACTATTGATATTACATCCTGGATGTCTTGATCTCCAAGGAACCCAGTTTGTTCCTGTGATATTTCATTGGACATAATTAGATTCAGTCTTGAAGAAATGGTTCTTGCAATTGTTTTATATATTCAAGTGCATAGAGAACTTGACCAGTATTGGCTAAAGTGAGTCAGGTTATTTTCCTTGGGAATAATAACTATGAAAGTTGATCTAAAAGCTTGCAATATCCTCCTATTTATTCTTGATTCCTCTATGAATTCAATGATGTATTTTCATAAAATCTCCCAAAACTCTCTAGAGAATCTCGTTGGTACCACATATGGTTCTAACATCTTCTCATTTTGTAGGTCGTTGACAATTTTTGTTATTTTTTTCTTGTTTATTGGTTTGTACATTTCTTTGTTCATATCCTTGTACCCATCTAGAGAATACTATGGCCATAGATATCCTATCTGGAATTGTTTTCTTGGTAGGTTGGGTCTATATATTTTTCATGTATGAGGGTGCATAGTTGCTAATATCTTCAAAGTTCAAATGTTTCACAGAGAAATATTCTATTGTTAGATTTCTTCATATGTAATTATATGCTCTCCTTGGTTCAGTTTTGTTTTATTATTAGGTAGTGTTCCTATATCCTCTCTACCTTTAACCAAACTTCCATGCTCTTCATTATCCATTTATCCTCCTCCTAGGACAGAAGACGATTCTTTCTAGCTTACATTTCTTTTTTATTCTCAATCTACTATGGAAGAAAATCCCCATCCTATGCAACCACTTGTATACGCTCTGTATTTCCTTCCACTACCCTCATTTGATCATATATCTTTCAAAACATACTGCATACACATTCCCTTATTATATTTGTTGATCCTAGGTACCTTTCAAAATTTCTATGGGGTGTCTATCCTCCGTATCAAAGGGGACACAAATTTTTCTGATAACATATTTGTTCAAGGAATTTGAGCCAGATTGGGTTAAATTTGAGGTGTGATGGAGTCTTCCTATTCTTATTTACCATCTCTAGAATAATTATGGACTGGTATGAGGCCCCACAGCCATGGTGGAGGGACTCTCCCACCTAGTTGAGAAGAACATTATTCACCAGAAATCTACCCATTATTTCTCCTATGTAGTCTTTCCCAGATGTTTTGTGTGTCCATGTGGGGGAAAGGCTAATGGATTCAACACATAAAGCATAATCTTCAAGTAGTATTTGAAACTTTAGGCGGGATAATTTCATGCCTTTAAGCCCCATTTTTCTCTGTTATTTAGAATCAGATTCAAATATCCACCAAGTACTAGCTAACAAGATTCTATCCTTGATATCCTACCAAAAATGTCATTGTTTTCTCCAATAGTCCATATATATTTAGAGAATATAAAAATTTATTGAATTCTTTTGAGAATGATGTAGCTAGCATGGTGTTATCTGATTTGAGGTTGCTTACCTTCATGAAAGTCTTGTATCCAACTAATAATTTGTCCACCCAATTGTCCTTGGGTGCTAGTGCATTCAAAACTGACATTCTGAAAAATTATTCCTTAAGATAACTTTCTATCTTTCTCCCGATCTTGCTTCTTCAATAAAAATGATTGATGGTTTATGTATATATATTATCCTTCTCAGGGAATGTTCTCAAAGGTAGTTCCTAATGGGTTCTTACAGGTAGTACTCATTCCCTTGTTATTGGTGGAGAATAATATCATTACGGTGGAGCTTGGGGAGTTTCTCTTGCTGTAAGTGCCCCCAAAATAGTAAGTTGTATGATCTATTTTACCTCCTATTTTTCTTTTGCAATGCTTGATTTCCTCCATATAGGTTTCCTACCTCTTTCTTGTGGCAATTCCTCTCCTATCATAGTTTCTTTAACCTGGGATGACCCCTGTCCACTTTTTATTTTTTGGATCTAGTGAGGCAGTTGTGGCTTGAATGGGTTTTCCCTAACGAGGGTTCAAATGACTCGGGAGGGGTTAGGTCCACCTAGATCTACTTACTTCTGGCCTCTATTACAAGGATATCTCCTTCCATATGAACCTAAGGATTTTTCATTTAAATCTACGGGAGATTGTCAGGGCCTTTGTTCGCATTTGAAATGTGGTGAGAGATTTCCTAGTTAGATTTTTGAGCTACAGAGTTCTCTAGTATTTCCCTTAGCTTCCTTTTACACTCTAAATATTTTTATAGTCTCTCTAGTATCTACTAATTTTTCTAAAGCCTTTATTGGATCCTTTATAAAACCAAAATTTTAGCTTAAGTCTTGCATTGGGCCTTTTCTTTGTCCCTTTTAACATTAAGATCTAGTACTATTTTACTAGGGCTAGGAGATATGAAGGGAGATTCAAAAGAGATAAAGGGGTTGTATCACTTACTTGGCTCTTTCTTTTCCTTTCTAACATGTTCCTCCTCCCTTTTCCTTATGACCAATGCGTGGGGCCATGTATATGGAATATTCCCATGTTCTCCGCACATGCAACCTCTAAAAGGGAAGTTGATGTAATCTAGAATCTACTAGTGGGAGCCTTTTGGAGCTTGGCTTTAACGTAGTTCCCTCTAGGAGCCTCTCATTTAAATTGACCTCTATGTAGACCTTGGTTACTATGGTTTTTCCCATTAATAATGTTTTCTTGTCAATTTTGAAGAAGATCTCTAACTTGTTTCCAATTCTCTTTAGTATCTCCACAATCCAATATTCAAGCAAGTGTGGGAGTTTTATCTATATTACCAGCTTGAAGATTTGTTCTTAAAAAAGGTCAAAAATAGTCTTCCAATCTCTGATATACAAACAATAAACATGATCAAAGGTCCTCCCTTGTGAATTATGTCTTTATCTTTCTTGATTTTAAAAGGGAATGTTGGAAAACCTCTTGATCTTAGGTGGAGCTTGGGTGTGTATCGAAGCCCTTTTTCCCTTGGTCGTCGAGAGTTGAGACCCATCCTTGGAGTGCTTTCATTGCTATTTGTCTACTATTTAAATTCCCCATAAATTTTCTCTTTGAGTATTTCATCATTGTTTTCACCACCGATCTCTTCTCTAGCTCTAGTTGAATCTCTCTCTTTTCTTAACGCACTTAGGTTTTTTCTTCCCCCTTTCTTTTTCGTTGAATTTGAACTCTTCAAGGGTCCATGATCCTTTTCTTTTATCTGCTCTGTTTTGTACATCACCTCCTATATAAAGTGAACACCAAGTACACTATATTCTCTCCCATAGTGAAGATGGTGAAAATATTAGTTGGCAACAAATCTCGGAGTAGAGCCTCCTAATCTTTTTCTCCAAGTTCATCTCCCCATACTGTGGGAAAGTTTATTTGGAAAGTTATCTTTGTCAATTTATTCACCTCCTTTGTGATGATTATTCTCTACATGGGGTTCAGTGTAGATTTTGTTTCCATCCCCCACCTTGGTTGTGGAGTGTCTTCTGCAACAGTAGATATCCGTTATGGGTAAGAATCCATTCATAATGTAGTTTAATCAAATATCCTGTCCAAAATGGCCCTAATAAGGATTTTTTCTATTTTGAAATTTCTTTGGTGCTATTTTCACTCACAAACAAGGAGCTTGCACACATTTTTACTATTAATTATTATAGGCTTATTGTATGTTATTTTCAGTGATGCCATAGAATACATGACAGTTAGTTGTTTATGGAAGCTATAGGGCCAATAATGTTATAAATATTCCACAACATTGTTTAATAAAATGATTATAAACACTTCTAATGGAAATATGGGACCAAAATTTTACTTAAGAATTTTCATGCAACAACTTATGCAACTACTTGAAGTCTGAGTTTTCATAAGAGATGTCAAATAGTTTGTTTTTCCAATTCTTGCACATCATTTGTTGCAAGCACACTAGAATATTTGTGGCCTTGTTTTGATAGAAAAATTGGGGAAATTTTTTATGAAATTGATTTTTTTTCCTACTTGTTCAATTTGGTTGTGATTTTTCTCACAAGGTTGCATAAATTACATAATATCATATTATTTTTTCATGTCCTCATTATGTAAAAATCTCACTTTGACATCATTGTATGGATTATGTATCCACAAACTCAATTTTGAATATTATTTGAAGTTTAATAGACCTTGTCCAACAGTTGTAGTCATGGATCGACTCTTATTGTATATAAAGGTTTGTAGTGTAGATTCAAACATTATAAAACTTCTAATACAGAATTTTAGCAATGAAAGGCCAAACTAGATCACCCAGTTGAGTCTTTGGGAATGTTTTTCATCGACATTGTTTTGAATCATTTGATAGTATATTAAAATTATTTTTCTCACTTACATGTTGGGACTTGCATTGCAGAGAAAAAGAAGCAGAAAATTACAGAGTTGAAACTTGAATCAGACAAAGCGGAAGCTTTGGTATGCTAATACTTTAACTATCTGCTTTTGCTTGTTTATGATTGTTATTTTGGTTTAAAGGCTATGATGTAAGAAAATATGTTTAATTTCTTATGCATGGATATCTGTAACATTTTCAGACTATTATTAAATTTTGTGCAGCCAGATCTGGAAAATGGACCTTTCAGAAAGAAGCTCGCAGCCGAGTCTGAAGGCTACTTTGAAGCCTTGTCTCTATATTGAGATATCAGGTGAAGATTTGATTGATTATAAACAAGATCACATGACTTGGTTGATGTAAGTTTATTTCTCTTCACTGAATGAATGAACCCGTAATGTGGGATTTGTTTAGGTGCACATTTTTACTGTATAGAATCAGTATCCATATTCATATTTTTAGCCATGATGAAATCTAAATTACTTTTGTAAGTCTCAGCCATTCATTCAATGCTCTTATCGTCATTTGAAGCATTTATTTCTCTCAAGAAGTATCAGCCCGGAGGAGACATACTGTCAAATTTATTGATGAGTGGTTTGTTGTATTATTCCGCAACAACTTCTTCTTTTGTAGAACGATGGTGCTTACTTTTCAAATTTTGTCTCTTGCCACCCATGGGTGCTTCATTCGCCACTCTAAACAAGACTTTCCAATATAGAGACAGAATACTCTATAAGGGAATACCACATGCATGTATGGCAAGGGAAACTCCATTATCTTTTTCTTCCCTCCTACCACAATCAAACATTATTTCCAAGAGTCTGGAGTTTAATCACTTCCAAGCTTCCTCAACTATTGAGGGGAATTTTTTCCCCTTTCTTTAAACTTTGAGAACATGCTCGTTGCCCCTCCTTTCTTCCTCAGCTAATGTGTTGTCATGCTTATATTGATATTGGGCCTCAATATTTTGGGTGATAGATTACAAAAATCAACCCAATTGTTAGGAATCCAAAGCAAAAAGGTTTTCCCCCTTAAGTATGAATCCAAAATTTTCCTTGCGCTTAATGTAATTCCATAAGTAGTTTCCACCTTATTTTTTTCCTTTTTCAATGGGAAATTTCTGTTGTTTTTTTCATCACATCCTCTCCCTTCACCACTTCTTCCACCATGATTTCTATGATCATACCTTCCCCAAGATGATGAATGAGATTTCGTCCCTTCACCACATTTTCCACCATGATTTATATGATCATACCTTCCCCAAGATGATGAATGAGATTCCATCATAAGGATATAGGAGAGTAAGAAATAGAAAAAATAAGATTTTTGAGTGTTATTGTGCTATCAAAAACTTTGTTCTGAGTTCCTCCCTTCAAATATGCTTTCCGAAGTTATTTTTTAATGTTTTTCTAATAAACATGTCCACCCTAAGTTGCTCTCATTTCTACTCTTCAAATCTCCTTTTCAAAGTATGAAACTGAAAAATGAGATGAATTGGGGTTTCAAGTACTTTTGTAGAGAGCCCTGTGGGGGATTTGATAAATAGCAGGGGAAGCCCTTCTCAAATTCCAGTTGGTGTGGGGAAGCCATGTGGACATGCTCTACCTATATCCTCCAAAATCAGCAAGGTATTTTACAACTTTATTTTTTGATTTTATGCATAAAATGTTTCTCTTTCTGATCAGTGATCTATCCTATAGATTCTGATGTGAATCAATAAATCTACATTTCTAATAAAAACTGGAAAGTTGTTTTCAATCTTAGGATGGTGATTCCAAAGGTGGTAAACTTTATAGTATTCATTGTATATTTTAAATATTTCATTGTCATTAAAATAATTATTATATTTATGCTTAACATGCCTTAACAGTCTAATCTGTCTAGTAGAAATGGAGCTTCTCTTATGTATGCTATGATAATATAAGTCACAAATGGAGGCTGGAACCTAAATATCAATCTAATATTCTCTCTGCAATATTTCCAATTAAATATGTTCTCAAAATTGCATTCTTGAAAGCATCTCATGTGGTTGACTATCTCCAAACTAGGTGACATATGATCTTATGTTATATGCACTTTTCTTGAAGTCAAAATTTATGGAACTTGTTCTGTTCGTGTTGACGGGTTCTTCTTATGGGTGTAAGTAATGATCAGTTGAAAAATTTTAAACATGTTGTTCAATATGCAGTGTTTGCAGCTTACCATCTAGCCCTTCAAACTTGTTTCCTTGTAGATGAAGGTTCCACGTTGCCTGAACTTCCCTTGAAATTACCAATTTTTTTTGCATTTCTAGAAAAACAATTAAGCTTATATATATATATATATATATATATATATATATATATATATATATATATATATATATATATTTCTAAGATACCTACCTCTATTGTTCCTATTCTAGAACAAATGTCAAAACCAGCCGGAAGAAATGAAAAACCTAAAAATGTATAAGACAATGTCAATTGTATTTGCCTTAGTACATGACCCTCTAATTGATAACAATAAAAGAGAGTGCAAACCACCTCTTACTAGTGGAGGGATCGGGGCCACCTATGTCACATGTTACTAGTAAAACTAGCCCTGGTGGAACCAGTCTTGTTCAAACAAAAATTCTTTTTAGGAAATCTTCCATAGGAGATACATGTGCTCAAGTTACAGGGGTACAATGGAATACATATCCATTTGAACTTTAGACCTTCATTGCCAACTACTCCTTCAATTTATTTATCTATATTTTCAGCTTCAATAAAGGTATATTCAAATGACATTATATCTCCTCTGGGTCGAGGTTCATATGGGGCAGTCATGTCATATTTGGAACATCAAGGTAAGGAATCAAAATATTCAGATCTAGAAAATGGTTTCACTGTTTCCGTTTCATCCAAGTTAATCTTAATTATAGAATAACAATAGAGGAACTATCTGTGAAGGTGGCATGGGAGAATCAAGGAGTAGTAGAAAAGGAAATTAATTCCAAGCTTTTTTTGGACAAGTAGCTTTTAGGGTACAAAAACCAAGAACATGTTTTCTCTAAACATGACTTTCTGCCTTCTCCTTCTGATCATCAAAGTATATTTCTTTTGTTATCGAGTCACTATGTGTTGAAGGGGATAGTCTGTCGGTGTTCACAACTATTTCGCATCAAGTATTATTGCAGTTTTGACAAGCCACTAGGAAGGTACCTACAAGATGATTTGTTTGACCACGTAGATTTTTTCTTCATGTTTTTTTCTTCTTCTATAGTTTTCAAGAATATTTTTTCTTCATGTCTATTTCTTCTTATGTATTTTTCTCTTGCTATCCTGTAGACTTTGCATTTGGAAAATTTGGATGTAAAAAAATACGAAAAACATGAAGAATTTCCATTGTCGTTTTTGTAATGAACCCTTAGAAGCACATGTTCTTTGCTACACACACCGTCAAGGAAGCTTCATGATATTTGTAAGATAGTTACATATATTGTTGACATTACTTGGTGAAAATGAAGGAAAAAAATGGATGTGTCATAGGTGCTTAAAATGTGCATAGAATGATGGAGTTCTAGAAGCAACCTGATAAACCTCACCTTGCCTTTATGATGTTGCATGGGGTTTATCCTTTGGAAAATTCCTAGACCTTATTTTTTCTAATGATGTTGTGGCAAGTATATTTTTTAGCTGTGGTCATTCATTACATTGAGGTTGCAAGCTACCATAACAACCAAGGTTCCAACCCAACAACTAAAATGCTCTAGGGCTCCAAACACCCTCCAGGCCATAACGAATTCAGTTCGTCGGTTAGTCCAAAACCCAAGTGGCACACCCTTCTTCGAGATGGCCAATCCCTCTACAATGCCCACCTTCTAGGGTTCACCACCCGGTTTCTAGAATTGTTTTCGCTTCCAGATTCTCAGCATGGGAATCACCAACAATAATCCCCAGCCAGTCTAGAACCCAAGTATAGGGTTCACTGACTAGTTTCCATAACCACCAATCACTGAATACTCCACTTTTGTTCCTGACTAGGTTGCCAAATCCCCCCTTTTATAAACATATCTCTCCTTTATTTAATAATATAATATAATATTATAACATTACTCTCTCATTAAGACACCTTTACTAGTTGTGGAGTCATCAACCCCACATACTCTTTTTTCTAGGTCCGCTTATAGCCATTATGTATTTATTAATATGCATAAATTAAACTTATTTACCATATCAATATTTCTAGTCTGATAGCATAAAAATCACATACACACATCAACCCCAACACTTAAATACACATACACCTGGGAATATTGACCTAGAAGCAACTCCCGACTCACCAACCTAATTAATTATGCCCTCTCTCACTAAAATAATAATCTCACATGTACATAGTGAATACAACATAGGGGTTGAATAGGAGATGTTACATCCTCCCCCCCTTATTTATGCATTTTCGTCAGTGCATTTATTATATACATAATCCAGACTACTGTTGCATAGTGAAATTCTCCTCCATGCCTTCATCTTCATAGTCAGTATGTTGCGGGTCCAATGTTGATATCCTACATCGATGTCCTTATTCAAGGACATCCTCAATTCCCTATGCACGAACAGGGTCCAGAGATCTTTCTCACACCCCACATTGATGGGTGTGAAACCCAACACAAATTACATCATACTTTAAAACTGAGATGACTTCTGACTGCACATTTTTGCAAATGGCCATCATAAAGAGATCCAGCCCATGAACATCTCTCCAAAACTGAAATTCTTCCTTTGCAACTATTTGGAAGCATATAGTATTGGTTTTTCTACCTCAAATTTAATTCAAGTGTTGCAAGATAAGGTCGAGCCTTTGTCATAGGAATAAACTTATCCTTATAACTTTTGTCATTGCATGAAAATATAGTGTTGGAATCCTCAATTCAAGGACATCCTTAATTCCATGTGCATGAACAGGGTCCAAAGATCTTTGTCACACCCCACATTAATGGGTGTGCAACCCAGCACAAATTCCAACATAATTCAAAACTGAGATAACGTCTGAGTGCAAATTTTTGTAAATGGCTATCATAAATAATTTCCTCCCATGAATATATCTCGAAAATTGAAATTCTTCCCTTGCAACTATCTAGGAGCATACAATACTAGTTCTGCTGCCTCAAATTTAATTCAACTATTGTAGGATAAGGTCAAGCCTTTTTCATCGGAAGAAAATCATCCTCATAATTTTTTTCCCTGCATGAAAACATAGTGTTGGAATCCTCAATTCAAGGACATCCTCAATTCCCTATGCATGAACAAGGTACAGAGTTCTTTTTCACACCCCGCATTTATGGGTGTGCAACCCAACACAAATTTCATCATATTTCAAAACATAGATAACTTATGAGTGCACATTTTTGTTGGAATCCTCAATTCAAGGACATCCTCAACTCCCTGTACACAAACAAGGTCCAAATATATTTGTCACACCCCACATTGATGGGTATGGAACCCAACACAAATTCCATCATACTTTGAAATTGAGATAACTTCAAAGTGCACATAGTGCTAGAATCCTCAGTTCAAGTAAATCCCCAATTCCATGTGCACAAAACGGGTCCAAAAATCTTTGTCATGCCCCACATTGATGGGTGTGCAACCCAACACAAATTACATCACACTTCAAATTTTTTTCCACAATTATTTGTGATATTTCATTCAACTTGGAGTTGTTTTTATCCATGATCGAACTGAATTTTTTCCCCAATCACACATCACAATATTCTTATTTTTAAATTTAGGATATTCTGTTACACATTTTATTACATCTAATTAACTTCCATATTACTTATGCATGCAACACTCTCATGAAAACAAAAATACAAATTTATCTTTTATTCTCTATTTAATTACATGAATTGGAGCAGTCATCAAATGGTTAACCTCAAAATTGTGAATTGAATCAAAGATAGATAAAAACCAGATAAAAGAACAGTTTGTCCAAAAACACATAAATGATTCAAATTTAGGAAAAAACATATATACTAATGTGCATCTATATGAATCACAACCATTATAAAAAAATGTTTCCATTTAACTTGTGTTCTCTTGGGCATAAATTTGGAGGTTTCCCAACAAAAAATTCCTAAGTAATATGTTGTCCTAAAGCCTAGCGTGCACCATATCATAGTTTAAATCTAGAGTTTTTGACACCCTTAAACCTGGCACTAGTCTGAGAATCCAATACCACAATAAGAGCATATTTGTGCTAAGAGAGTTCACCATGCATTTAAAGCCACGTTTTTTCTTAAGGGTGAAAGTGGTTCTTTATCTGATAACTCTGTTTGAAGGAAAAATTTCCATATCATACAACAGAGGCAAGCTTGAAATGTTTGTTCTATAGAAAGAAGTATTGTTATGAAATTATTTACACACTAGCACTAGATATGCAATGTATTTTGTGAATCCTTAGATATGTTTGAGACTTCAAACTAGTTGTTAAAATAAATGCATGTATAAAACCTATATATCAGCAAAATAACCATCAATATTTTTCTTCTAGCATTTTGGGCTGAATTCACAATAGTATGCTAAAAAGTGTCATTTCAATGTCTGGAAATTAGGATATATAAATGTGAGATATATACTCTATATATTTGGGTTATCTACTTGTCAAATATGAGAATTTTTAGGCTACATCTTTCGTTTATCTAATTTTTTGAACTTTTAACTTTGAAGAAATTCCAGAATGGACTTCGTAAATAGTCGACATATAGTAGTAAGGAAATGGTACCATAAATTGTGTTATTTCAAATATTGGAAAGGACTTGGTACAGTGCCTCAACCTACCCAAGACACCTCAACCATCCCCCCTATCAATTGGGGTTGGTGCAAAAAGAGGGTCCTTGCCTTATATTCTCACAACAATGTGTTTTGAAATTTTTCATTGGTCCTTGTTATGACACAATGGTCTATGATGTTTCTTCATTGGATTGTGCAAATATCCTACCTTTTCTCCCGTACCAATAATAATTCCATGCTATCTATAATGCTAAACTTTCATATTTTCACAAAATACAATGTCCCAAATAAATAATTATCTGTATATAATCTATAGTTATGTTTAGGATTATATAATTTGTGTTGGGGACGTTCCTTTATGTTTTACTACAATCCCAATGTTGAAAAGATTTAGCTGAATTTTTTCATCAATTACTCATAGAATATGCAAAAGGAAATGATTGTCAAAATGTGGTAAATTTTACGTTTCTCCTGATTTCTTTTTTATTGTGCATGAAAAGATAATCATGTCATAAGAATGAGTTATCCTATAGTCTGTTTAAATTTGTCGATTTTACTTTCCATGCCTTTTTTTACAAGGATGTAGATTTCATTTTCCTGTTAATGGTTTTTGCATGTATCTTATCGAGCCCCAAATGTTGGTAATGGAGCGGATCTTGAGAAGTAGTCATGGACACAGACTCTATCTGAGGTTAATGTTACAATACCACTTCCACCTAGTGCCAGGAAAAGTTTAATGGTTTGTGCATAAAGAAGAGTTATCTAACGACAAGGTTGAAAGGTAAACCTCATGTCTTAGCCGTAAGTCATTTATTTGTGTTTCTTAGATGTAAGTCATCTGTTTAATTTTGATTTTTATTAGATCAATTATTTCACTAATCCAATATGCATGGCCATTATTTCTCACCCTATGTTAGTTACTTGACATGGTTGATATAACATTCAATTATAGGCAACTTTTATTTTAAGCCAGATATTATATTGATTAAAAAAATGTTCATATTTTGATTGGTTTACTGGGAGATTCATTTAAAAAAGTTTTGTAAATACCACATGGATTTTATTTTTTTAATGGTGAGCTCTCTGCACCAATAAGGTCAAATGAGTCCTGGAACATAGGCATACATCAAGCACATCTTTGGCCTTTTTTTGTGTATTTTTATTTTTTATATCATTGATGGATGGTTATTGATTGATTTAAAACAGAGGATGGTAAGGTCTTGTCAATTCTCTTGATAAAAAAAAATCAAATGGAGTGGTAGAATGGTGTTTTAAAGGGTGAGCCAGAAATCTGATCCAAATCCAAAGACACGAAAGACAATGGAAAACAAATGATGGTATTGACGACTCTTCCACGCTAATCAGCTCTAAATGATATACCACTTCCGAAATTTCAGTTATTTGCAATGGAAATAGTGACTCGCTTTAATATTTATATGAATAGCGAGTATGGCTATTGTCTTGTTCTTTTCCTATGAATGATATTAATTTTGGAAACTCCGATTATTTTTTTGCTGAACTAATTAAAGCTTTGATGAAAAACATATATTTTTCAAAACTCTTTTCTAAATCTATTTTCTTGAGAAAATTTTCCTTTTTACTTTATGTGCCATAATTGCTACTGTGTGACATATGCTATGATATAATTTCCTAGATAAATAGATAGAAGCATTATACAACGTAGTATTTTTTAAATCTGAAGAAAAAATATTTCCAAATACAAAGTTTATTAATTAATAACATCTTTTAAACTTCTTAGCTAAGTTATGATTAAATATCAGTAGGGAATTTTTTGTATGATGATGTTTTTTTGTCTTTTTGGTTTCTGTCAGGTTAGAATGATTAATAAGGAATGTGTTCTTAAGAAGCAGACACATATATTATTCTACCGTCGACAGAGATCTCCATGGTTTTCAGGCATGGCAACAGAAACACAGATGTTTTTCTTGTTTAGTAAAATATCATCGAGACTTTAGTTTTTAAGATATAATTTTTAAAATTCTAATTCTTTAAAGGGTGCTAGCTCAATAGAAGAGCACCTTCTTTACAAGCAGGAGGTTGGCGGTTTGATTCCATCATGACCTGATGCTCTTTTTACCATCACCAATGAGCTTATGGTGACATTTTTTGACCCTCACCAAAATATAAAATGGTGACAGTCAACGAATGCCACCATATATATGCATCAATGGTGATGACCATGAAATATTTATCACCATAAATCATTATTGTTGATATGAAATGGTGAGGGTCATTGTTTGTCATTATAATCATTATTCATGACAGACCTTGATGTCAACAATGAGCTTACCATGACATTTTTTGACCCTCACCAAATATGAAATGGTGACGGTTAATGAATGTTGCCATATATATGTACCAATAGTGATGACCATTAAAGGTCCATCATAAAAAATAATTGTTGTTCATATGAAATGGTGACAATCACTATCCATCATTATAATCAATATTCATGATAGAACTTGAATGTCAACACAACACATAATTTCGACGACACTACCTTTGGTGACATTCAGTTTTTTGTTGACGGAGGTTGTTTCCTGTCACCATTGCTCATATGAAATGGTGATGGTCACTATCTGTCATTATAAATTGTTATTGGTGACGGACCTTGAATTTCACCACAACACCTATACTTTTGGTGATGCTGCCTTTGGTGACATGCTCTTTTGACCCTCACAAATGATCTGATGGTGACATTTTTCACCCCTCACCAATGTCCTTTTTTCTTGCAGTGCATGATGGATCATCTACCTTTCCTTACTTGATATGGTGGATTTTTACTTCAAGCTCTAATTTTCCTAAAAGATCAAATATCATCATGTTTCTTCGCTCAATTGTAATGTCATCATCTTCAAAGCATAATTTCCTCTTAGCCATTGCAAAATTACTTTGAAAATAATTAGTTCTAAGACAATCCAACAACTCAATTAAATTGTCCACTTGAGTTCATATTTATATTGGAGAAAGCTCATTGTGAGTTGATTTATTGTCTAGTTGTTGTGTGGAGTGAGTGAGAGCTTGGAGAAGACCTTGCAAACTATGTGATATTTATCATGAATAATTTTGGAAGTTTGGAGTTATATCAAAAATGAGCTAAATTATGATTCAACCATGATATTGTAGTGTGTGAGAAGATGATGTGTGAATTGGAGTAGAGTTTGAGGAGATTTTTTTCCAACTGGAGTGGATATTGTTTATTGTAGCATATGTTGATAATTTGATGTTCGATTGTTCTTTTATGGTATGTTGCTGCAGTGCTCATTTTGAGCAAGTTTTAGAAGTGCAGTCTGAATATATATTAAATGAGGCTTGCATGGATGAGTTGATGATGTGGAGGATTTGAGTATACAATGACTTGATAGATTCAATAGGAAAAATAGTTTGATCCATCCAATGGTGGTTGCGTAGTTCGACATAAACTAGGTGATGATAATTGCTCATGATAGTAACAAAAATTCTAAGTCTTTAGAGTTATTGTTAGTTCAAGAGTAACCATGCGAGGATCGTTGATCATGGTGGCCTTCAATGGATTAGTAGTTTGTAGATCCGAGAGACAAATAGTTTCCTGCCTGTAAGAGTTATCATATTGTGAAATAAGTTGAGTATTTCTACTCATAGCAGTGAGATTATCCATGTATGATTTGTTCATAAGAAAACAAAATTATTTAGCAGTGTAGCAACAACATGGTGGTTTTTTTCCCGTGACGGGTTTTCCACCAGAAACACTTCTGCCTATTGTGCGATTTATCTCATGATTTATGTCTTATGTTTATTGCAGTAATCTTTGATTATATTTTTCATTTTATGCAGCCTTAAAGATTAAACAGTTAGATAAAAATTTAAAAGTGCCACACTAATGATTCACCCCCCCCCAAGTAGAGATCTAGTTTCCAACAATTGGTATCAGAGCGGGGATCTTGATTGCAACTTAATCATTGGAGAGGGGATCTTGGAGATTTTGGAAGATTTTTGAAAATTTTCCAAAATGGATCAACAAGGTACTCTAATACTTCTTGAAGGTAAATTTCCACTTTCGAGAGAGAATTTGAATTCATATTTTTTGTCTGTTGATGTAGATATTTTTCTATGAGTTGAATATGGAGTTAAAGATAAGTCTAATGGTTTATCTAATAGTATTATTTTAAAGAGTATTTCAAAATACAATAGCATGCATGTGAAGCATTGTGATATTGCAAAGAAATGTTCGATAGGTTTGAAAATTTCTACCTTGGAGGAAAATTGCATTTTTTATAAATGGAGAAAAATGCAAAGGATTGTACTTTTATTAGAGTAACTAATCAATCCTACTCACAAGATGATGAACGAAATAGTAGTTTTAGTGATATCTCAAGAATAAATTTCAAAAATTATGAGAAATCCAAGGTGAAGTCAATCGAAGCATAGATTCAATGGCTCATGGACGAAAACAACGAATTGGAGAGATTCAAAACTAGTGCTCAAGCATCTGCAAGAAAATTAGTAATTATTGGAGCACATAGTTTTAGAAAAAATAATGAGATCCATGAGCCATGCAAGAAGAAACAAAGCAAGAGAAGGAGGCCAAAGAAGATAAATAGAATTGGAGATTTTTATAATTGTCGAGTTCGTAGACACATAGCAGCAAGTTGTAGGAATGGAGATTGTTATAATAGTCCTTTTTATTGGTAATTTTTCTCAACCAATGATTTTTTCCATATGGATATTGACTACAGGTTGCATGAAAGGAATAAAAACGATACGATTAGAAGATATACAAATATTCCTCTACTCATCGGTCACATTAGATGTTTTGTATGTGATAATTTTGGCCATAAGGCCAAGGGTTTCAATTTTCCCATGTGTTTCAGGAGATCCAACCTAAGACAGGAAATAATGCAATGCCAACTGCATAGAAAGAAGAATGATAAAAAAATGAAAGTTTGGAGAAGAAAAGAGTGAAAAAGGGTCCCTCAAAAAAAATTGAGGCATGCATGGTCTTAGGGAGAACATATGGTTGCATTATGAATTGCATGAAATTTATTAATTGTGCCACCACATGGGAAAGAGCATGAGAAGAAAAATATTCATTTCTAGAGATGCATGTGCTCAAGGGAAGTCGTTGAGGTTTGAAGTGTTAATTCCAACTTTTCTCTATTTCTCTTCTCAGTCTGATTTTAGTTGGAGCAGCTATATGTTTGGTTTTATTGATGCTAATGGTGTTATGGAGGAAATATAGTTATTCTTAAATGCATTTTATAGGTGTGATGGGGGGTCATGCATTTAGGGGGAAAATTCGGGCATCAAAATGGATTTTTAATGTGTTGGACTTGTGTTCAAGAATATTGTGGTTGTTGTTGCTCATGGAGAGCTTATGTCATAGCTCATGGATACCTTATTGTTTGATGTATATGCCATGTATTGCATTGGTTCTTCCATATGAAGCACATTTTGATGCTCATAGATTCTAGGTACTCATGTTACTTTATGTTTTTTGGCACACATTGATGACGAGCACCTTAGTATCTCATTGCAAAAGACATATACTATCACTGTATCATATTTTGGGCACATTTCTCATGGAGTGGCCCATGATTTATAGTGTGCATTTTCATTTAATATGTATGAGTCAATAGAGTCCAAGTCATGAATTAATTTTATATATTTGATGCATTCCCACCATTGGGTGCATTTGTAAACTTGGGTCCATAAAATCATGGTTGGTGATAGGTGTAAAGGATTCATATGTCAATTCCATGTGCTTTTAGAAACTATATATATGTTCAATGAATCATTGTATGTATTGTACTCCATGATATATCTTGTCCAAAGTCAATTGGATTCATTTTCCATGAGTAGTAGTCTCTTGCACTTGGAAAGGAGGCTCATTGTAGCAAATAGATGAGTCGCTACAGGAGGCAGAGTATTGATTAATGCTCCATTAAATTCTTAGGGGGAGCATGTTTAGTTCAAAGTTGGCATGGCATTGGCTAGAGACATGATTGGAAAATGAGGTTCCTGTTTTGGTCTACATCAACCTTGCATCAATATGGAGTTGAGTATGACAGGGGGAACACTTATCTCATTTGGCACATTATTGGCATTGTTCTTAAGTTTTTGTAAGGCCCTTTTCCATTTATGTAAAAGGGGGAGATATATCGGATTTTTGAGTCACCCTCACATGTTGTATTGAGGTTGACATCGATTCGACTGGGGGATTTCGTTAGCATTGTTGTAGGTTTTAACCCTGAACAGAAATTATCTACACACGAATATTATAACAGAAAATAAACAATAGCGAGAGCACAAAACATAAAACAGATAAACACAAAGATTTTCCCCTGGATCCCAAATCGGGATGACCAACTTGATTTTTCATTATATTCCTTTTAGTATTACAACACACATATATATACATGCCGAAGCATAGATAAACCCCAATCCATAAACCCTGGATTAGAACATAACCGTAGTTCCCTTGACCGGATCTACAAAAATACCAGGGGCCGAAAACCATCGTACCCCAATACCATGTGCAAAACCATGCACAAAACCATGGACGCGGACTACTCGCCGGAAATTAAGGACCAAAACTTTTCGCTGGGGCGCTGCCCCGAACCTCGACAGGGGGGGCTACCGCCCCCCCCTGTGCTATCGCCCCCCCACGCGTGCTTTGTCGTGGAAAGAATATAACACATACCCAACATTCTCCCACTTGTTGTTTTCTTTCCACAAGGGGCCACAAGAGAGCTTAGTCATTGGCCCAATTCTTCAACACCCATTGTTTCTCTACACCAAGAGAACTTCTGAGTGCTCACAGACTTTGTTAATGCATCCGCAACATTCTTCAAAGTGTCCACCTTTACCAGCAACACCCTTTTAGCCTCAACCATATCTCTAACAAAGTGATATTGAACATCAATGTGCTTTGTCTTTGAATGATAAGCAGGGTTCTTAGCCAAGAAAATTGCACTTTGGCTATCACAGTCTATCCTTATAGCTTGCTGTACCAACCCCATACTTGAACACAATCTCTGCAACCAATGAGTGGCTGCTATTTATTCTGCCTCTGTAGTTGAAAGAGCCACTACAGACTGTCTTTTACTCATCCAACTGACTGCACCTCCAAATAGGCTAAACACATACCCACTTGTAGATCTTCTTTGGTCCGGATCTCCAGCCCAGTCTGCATCAACAAAACCACGAATGTCCAACATTCTTTCCAATCCTGGTCTTCCCTGGTAGCACAAGCCATAATCACTAGTGCCACATAAATATCTGAAAACCCGCTTCACTCTTGTCCAATGCTCCTTTCCTGGGTTTGACATAAGCCTGCTCAATACTCCCACTGCATGTGCAATGTCTGGTCTAGTACAGACCATTGCATACATCAGGCTACCCACTGCACTTGCATATGGAACACGGGACATATCCTCCTCTTCTTCTTGTGTCTTGGGACATTGTTCAACAGACAGCTTTGTACCTACAGGAACTGGAACATTCACCAGTTTACTAACTTACATATTGAACCTCTGCAATATAGTCTCGACATACTTCCTCTAGTTTAACTAGAGCTTCCTCCTTGCCCGATCTCTCTTAATTTCCATGCACAAAATATAGTTTGCAGTACCAAGATCCTTCATGCCGAATTTGGAGAACAGTTTGGTCTTCAAATCTTGGATAATTTCTTTGTAATTTCCAATTAACAACATATCATCCATAAAGACCGGATATATAACACGATCGCCGGTGTTCAAAATAAACACAATGATCTTCCTTGCTTCATAAGTAAGACAGAATCCCCATATATAGGTATCAAATTTACGATACCACATCCTTGGTAATTGTTTTACAACATCTGAAACTTCTTCAACACCACGCTGCCAGTTCTTTCTTACCACTTCCTGCATAAAGCCTTCGAGTTGCTTCCATACAGATCTCCTCTTCTGGGTCCCAGTGAAGAAAAGTTGTCTTCATCCATCAGTTTGTCTCAAAATCAGAAGTACGGCGGCAACGGATGGAAATTAATCTCTAATACAATTAACTTTGGCAACAGGAGAAAAAATATCACCAAAATCAATTCCCGGCACCCGGGAATAACCTTTCGCTATCAACCGAGCTTTGTATTTCTCCACCTTGCCTTCTACATTCATCTTCTTCTTAAACACCCATTTGCTCCCAATGGGCTTCCTTCCAGCCGGCAACTCCACCAAATCCCATGCATCATTTTTGTGCAAGGATGCCATTTCATCAACCATGGCCTCCTTCCATAGTTTTCCATCCTCTGAATCTACTGACTCCCTGATAGTTCTGGGTTCATCATCAGTTATAGTTAAGGCAAAACCTGAACAGAAAGTAGATGGACTGTACCTTTCTGGTTGCCTTCTTTCCCGAACTGATCTTCTCAAATTTGGAGTTTGTGGCTCTTCATCTTCTGAGTCTTCTTCTGTTGTAGAGTCTGATTCATCCTCCTTTAGCTCAAACTCTATCTTCTCGGGTTCCTTTGGTAGGACTTCATGTTTAACAACATCTTTCACTTCTCTAAACACCACATCTCGGTTGTACACAACCTTCCTTGTTTCTGGGTTCCAAAGCTTGTAACCCTTTAAACCATCCTTATACCCAATAAAGATGCACCTTTCAGATTTATTATCCAACTTGATCCTTTTCTCCTTTGGAACATGTACATATGCATCACATCCAAATACCCTTAGATGTGAAAGAGAGGGTTTCTTACCAGTCCATACCTCATGTGGAGTCTTATCCTCCAACGCTGATGAAGGTGATCTGTTAACTAAGTAACATGCAGTCTCCACTGCCTCTGCCCAGAATTCTTGTCCTAACCCGGTACCACTGAGCATGATTCTTGCCTTTTCCATCAGTGTTCTGTTCATTCTTTCTGCAACTCCATTTTGCTGAGGTGTGTATGGAGTAGTCTTCTGTCGTGCTATACCACACTTCTTACAGAACTCTTCAAATTCCTTCTTGCAGAATTCCCCACCATTATCTGTCCTCAACGCCTTTATCTTCTTCTCTGTCTGGTTTTCCACCAGAGCCTTAAATTCTTTAAATTTGTCAAAGACTTCATATTTCTTTCTCAAGAAATATATCCATGTATTCCTTGAGAAGTCATCTATGAATGAAACATAGTACACAGACTTTCCCAGTGATGGAACTGACACAGGTCCAAACACATCACTGTGTACAAGTTCTAATATCTTGTTCGCCCTCTTAGCACCAGAAGGAAAACTCACCCGATTATGCTTCCCATATACACAATGTTCACAGAAATCGAAATCCAGAGAGCAATTAGACATACCTTCTACCATACCATTTCTATGCAGTATCCGAAGGCCCTTCTCTCCAATATGTCCAAGCCTTTGATGCCATAGCATGGTCTTTTCTCCAGACACAACTAGGCTTTCCGTCCCACTTTCAGGAACCACAGAACTGTTACACCCATCAATAACTGTGCTACCTTGTAGCTTGTACAGAGTTCCAGTCCGAACTCCCCGCATTAATACCAGTGCTCCCCGAACCATCTTGCAGGCATCTTTCTCGAACACTATTTTTACACCTGCATCATCCATCTTGCTTACAGAAATCAGATTTCTGGCTAATGCAGGAATATGCAGAACACCAGGAAGTGTTCTAATCCTTCCACCTTGCAGCTTCAGCTTGACCTTTCCACGTCCAATGATTCTGGCCTTCCTATCATCCCCCAGGAAGACATCACCACCATCATATTTCTCATACTCGCAGAACCACTCCCTATGGGGAGTGAAGTGAAAGGATGCACCTGAGTCAATCAACCATGACTCATGATCTACATGTGTATTTGAAGAAGAAGCTAAATACACATCCCCACCTTCATCCGAGGTGGTTTTTGCCTCTGCAGAAGGACCTTCATCAGATCCCTTTCCTTTCTCAGGAGCTTTAGATCTGCATTCCTTTTTGTAGTGCCCTTCCTTTCCGCATTTCCATCACACCTTTACAAACTTTCCAGGAGATTTAGATCTCCCTCTAGATTTAGATCTCCCACTCGAAACCTTATTCTTGTTTCTATTCTGGGACCTTCCTCGTACAGATAAGGCATCTCCATTCTGACCCTCCATATTTCTCCGTCTCATTTCCTCCGACAGCAAGGCTGAGACAATATCATCAAAGTTCAAGGTAGTTGTATTGCTACCTATTGCAATAACCAGACTGTCCCACGAGTCTGGTAGAGAGCACAACAAACTGATGCACTTATCTTCATCTGAGATTTTAATATCAACAGACGATAACTGACTTACCACAGTATTGAAGGCGTTCAGATGCTCTATCACCGAGTCTCCATCCTTCATCCTCAGGTTATACAACTTTTTCCGCAGGAACAACTTATTCACCAGAGACTTAGATTGATACAAAGTCCCTAGCTTGTCCCACAAGGTCTTCGCTGTAGCTTCCCCAGATACATTCAACAATACTGAATCTGAGACACACAACCGTATTGTTCTCTTAGCTTTCCGATCCAGTTTCTTCCAGTCTTCATCTGACATTGCCGTTGGTTTAGTACCTGGATCTACCACGATCCACTGATCTTTATCCACCAGCAGATCCTCCATCTTGAGCTTCCACAACTCAAAACTCTGACCATTAAATTTCTCGATCTCTATCTTCCCGCCACTCGCCATCTTCTTTCACAGCAAGAATCGATCCTGCAGATCTCCCACTGAACAGGGTCTACCTCAGGCCCAAGCAAAAAACCCTCAGCAGCAAAGGCGTCCCCTTGAAGCCGAAACAACTCTGATACCAAATGTAGGTTTTAACCCTGAACATAAATTATCTACACACGAATCTTATAACATAAAATAAACAATAGCGAGAGTATAAAACATAAAATAGATAAAAACAGAGATTTTCCCCTGGATCCCAAATCGGGACGACCAGCTTGATTTTTCATTATATTCCTTTTAGTGTTACAACACACATATATATACATGCCGAAGCATAGATAAACCCCAATCCATAAACCCTGGATTAGAACATAACCGTAGTTCCCTTGACCGGATCTACAAAATACCAGGGGCCGAAAACCATCGTACCCCAATACCATGTGCAAAACCATGCACAAAACCATGGACACAGACTACTCGCCGGAAATTAAGGACCAAAAATTTTCGCCGGGGCACTGCCCCAGACCCCGAAAGGGGGGGCTACCACCCCCCCATTGCACCCAGCGCAAAGGGTGGGGCTATCGCCCCCCCTCTTACCCCCCCGCGCGTGCTTAGTCGTGGAAAGAATATAACACATACCCAACAATTGTAGTGTTGGCATTGATGTCAACAAGCTCTTGGTGTTGTTAGCCATATGCATGAGTAATGAGTGTTTGGTGTTGTTTGTTGGATTGGTGGTATTGCTAGTTGCCATTTATTTCAACATACTTATGACTAGACCTAGTAGAGGTGATGTTATGGCTGTTGACTTGGAGATGGATTCTAGACATGATGAGTTGGTTGCAGATGTTCTTGTTTTAGGTGATTGGAGTGTTGTTCTAGGCGTGCATATGTATCTTTATGTCGTAGAGGAATTTAATATGCTGCTACATGTGTGAGATGTGGTTTGTTGTGTTGGAGGTTCTTCTACCAATGATGGAGGCAGTTGAATGACATGATGTTGTTTTTGTAGTAGGATATTTTTCTACAGGTCCTGAAGATGTTTGGAGATGTTATGGTTGTTTCTTGAGGAGATCGATGTGGTTGTGTTGGCTCTAAGGTTGGTAGAATAGGTCTTGCATGTCATTGAATTTTTCCTTTCATATTCATCGATTGAAGAATTATCTCAATGGCTTGGAAGAGTGTTCAGATGTTGATGAAGATGCTCCAACATGTGACCTAGATGCTAGACTGAAGAATTGATGCTTTTGCTGAGTTTTAGCCCCATTCGCATGCATGTTGAGTCAAGGGAGTGACTGAGATGCTAAATTCATATGTAGATAGTGCCAAGGGAGTGTTTGTATCCCAATATGCTAAAATCGCATGTAGGATAGTGCTAAGGAATGACTATGGCATTTTCATGGAAATTGCTCCACATTCCTTGCACTGTGGAGCTAATTTTTTTGTTTTGGAGACATCCTTGATCGAAAATTTTTGGTTTATTATCGAAATTTTTTGTTGGAACTCCAGAAGCTAATTAAAGTTGAAAATATTAAAAATGCTAGTTGATTTAGTGGTTGATTGAGTCAATGAACTGAATCCAGGGCTAATCTAGCATATGAAAAATATTATTGAGCTCAGTAGTTCTGTGTAATTATTGAGTTGAGCACTTGAGTTCGTATTTATATTTGAGAAAGCTCATTATGAGTTGATTGATTGTCTAGATTTTGTGTAGAATGAGTGATAGCTTGGAGAATACCCTACAAAGTGTGTGAGATCTATTATGCGTAATTTCTAAAGTACTTTGTAGTTGTAGCAATAGTGAGCTGAAATATGATTCAACTATGACTTTAGAGTAGTGTGTGAGAATTTGATGTCTGAATTAGAGTAGAGTTTGAGGAGATTGTTTTACATCTACTGTGGAGAGTTTTGGTTGCATATTTTAATGCTAACTTGCTATTTGATTGTGCTTTGATGCCATTTTTCTCATGGAAAATTTTAGGGGCTAATATTCGTAGGTGGGCTAATTTTTCATGGTTTTTCCAAAAAAAAAGATTCGCCAATTTCCATTTTTTTATAAAAATGATTCGCCCAAATTTTACAGTATAAAATTATTTTAGGTTAAAAATATCGAACATTATATAGACAATATATATAATATCATTATAAATTTTAATAATTTTACAAATACATCAATAAACATTTTATAGTTTGCATATTGGGGACTAGTGAGATTCGCCAATTTTTTAAACTTCAAGAAAATTTTCCATCCTTAAAATTATCCCTGATGTTGCTGCAGTGCTCATGCTGAGCAAGTTTAAGGAGTCTAGTATGAAAATATACGAAACTATGATTGCATGGAGGAAGTGAAGGCATGGAGGCTTTGAGTATAAAGTGACTTGACTGCTTCAGTATAAGGAATATTTTTATTCATCAAATGGTGGTTGGAAATTTCAGATGAAATTGGGTGATGCTCATTGGTCATGAGTACCGACAGATCAAATTCTATAGAGCCATTGTTAGTTCAGGAGAAATCAGACAAGGATTGTTAATCATGGTGTCCTTCAGAAAATGATAGTCCATAGATCTAAGAGATAAATAATTTAATTTCTGAAAGGGTTGGTAAAATGTTAATAATTCAAGTCTTCCGGCTCATAGAAGCAATTATTCTTATATAAATTGTTTATAATATAGTAAAATATTGAAAAACGTAATTGCAACACTGTGGTTTTTTTCTCGGGATGGGTTTTCCACCAAAAAAATTTATGTATATTGTGTGATTTATTTCATGGTTTCTGGTTTATGTTTGTCGCATTAATATATGATTATATGTTTCATTTTATGCATGCTTAAAGATTAAATAATTTTAGAAAAAGTGAAAAGTGCCACACTATTGATTCATTCCCCCTCTCAATAGTGATCTAGTTTCCAACACTCTATCACTGATGATAACTCTAGGAAAATTAAATTGAGTTACTATAGTTTTGTATCTTAACTTTGCTACATCTTATTTTATACATGATTTTATTGGTTCTGCTTCTTCCCACTTGGTTAGATATTCCAATGATGTTATAATTTATTTTTCCCTCATGCATCTACATATTTTTGGAAATGATCTGACGAAGTCGAATGCCCAAATATCTAAAGGTAATGAAAAACCAATAAAATGTAATGCCATGTGGGTTTTAGGTAATAGTCCTTTGGACCTTTGGCATATATCACATTTTTTTACTTGTAGTTGTCAATCTCGAAAGATTTTTTTCCACCATAACCAAACTTGATATATTTTCCTTGTGATCATGTCACTCTGATAATGACCTCCATATCCCCCTTTATGTGCACAATCAATATTGTCTTCTCTTTCATGATCGAAGACACATCTCTGAAGTACCTCGTCAATACCAAGTTTGTATACTTTTCCGTTTATTAATGTAAATGGTGTTTCTTTAATAGTGATAATACATGTGTACCATATGAAAACCAATTGAAGCGTAATGATTTCCTTCTCAAAATATGACGAAATTTCAGGCTTATAGCACCATAAAACCTATCAATGGAAGCTATCCCAAATGGTTTGCATTATTAAAGAAGCTCAGACCATGTTTTCCCCTCATGTGTATCGGTGGTAAGTTCTTCCTATCAACAAATGACACTAGAAGGAGAGCCACGATGGCTTTAAATGGCTGAAGGGAGCGAACATAAACCTCCTACCATTTTTATTTGATAGTTACATGTAGTCATTTTGTAGGTTAACCTAAAAATTCCTCTCGTACTTATGAAGCTTCTACATCACCCATTCATCCTTAACATGCCAGTCAACCTATTACTCCTCCCCCTTCATGAGTCACACCTGATATTGAAACTTTGATCCAAAATTATAATGAAGTGTTTTCCAGAGCTAAAGAAAGAGCTATAAGAGCCAAATATGTTGAGTGACAACTATCTTCATGACTTGTCAATAATATGGATATAAATTTAGATGAACCCACTATGATTGATCCACAACAAAGAAACTCTCAAACTAGTGGTAAATTTGATGATAAATTACATGATATCTTGATTGGGATAATTGAATCTAATAAACTAGAACTTGAAATTACTACTAGTGAATATACACAATAACAACCTACTCTTTTAGGAGGATCTGGTTTGCCACCCTCACCACCTAGTTCCTCTTCATCCTCTTCCATTGAGGATTCCTATTGGGAAGAAATTTTGTCATCAAAATAATCAATTAGTTCAAAATATTTTCCCCATATGATAAACAATCATGAAAATAACCAAGGAATTAACTAGTGATGAGACCCTTCTACTCCATGGCTTGACCAGGAGGATGTTACTATGTCAGTTTTACATCACCATTTAACTAGAAATTCGCAAATATTTCTCCCAAAACTTTATCTTCACTATAATAGCCTGCAAATGATCATATAATATTTATGTTAGCCATTATACATAAAAGTGTGTGTCATGAATATTACGTTTGTAGATTGATCACATATGCCTTTGAGGGAAAGGCATCAACATGGTGCTTTTCCCAACAACTCCAAAGTAACATTTCATGGAGTCAATTTGAAACTACATTTTTTGAAATATTTAAGGATGATAAAACACATGAAGATCTATTCATGGAATTATCTAACATAAAAATTAGAGATAAGAAAAAAATTAAATATTTCAATGTGATACTTCTTTCTCTTAAAAAAAATCTTATTTAGTAGATTCCTGCTAAAAAAATAGTGGTTGCCCATAATTTCAAGGCCTTACCTACTCATATTGTCATGTGGGTAAAACGCCCCTACAAATAAACTCTCCAATCAACCTTTGAAGAGGTTCTTGCTATTGAAAAGGATATTCTTAGCCTCAAATCCAATCCTAACACCCAAGGTAATCAACCTTCATCCTCATGAAAGAAATTTGTGTCATCCTCCATACCACCCTTATCTAAGAAAGAGAAAGGAGCGCTAGCTATGGAGAGTCTTCATAAAGTTTTAAACAAGTTATCTAATGAGATTGTTAACTTCAATAAGAACTCAGGAGAAGGATCATTCGAATTGATTTAACATTATACATTTCAAGAAATATTTTCCACCTAAATATACTCCTCTGAGTGAAGCCTTAAGTGATGAGGGACGTTAGAATATTATTCAAGCACTTATATCAACAATTGATTCATCCTTTATTAATAATAATGAATAATTGTATGAGGGTGAGGAATAAATTGATGTCAATCATGATGAACATTAACATCCTCCTACTATGGGTGACATTTCAAATAGAGGTTATGATCTATTTGAAGAATACCATGAAACTATATTAATAGATAAACATCCTGGTAACACTCATAGTAAAACTGATGTTGATGACTTTGGTCCATCTACCACTTCTAAAAATAAAAATGTGCAAAAACAAGTAGAGCACCCAAAAATCTTATTGTCCTACCTTTAGAGTACGATCTAATTCAGGACCTTAAGAGACTCAAAGAAAATATTTCAATGTTTCAAATGCTAAAAATTCCTATGATGTAGTAGAAGGCTTATCTTACTCTAGTTTAATTTTCTGGTAATAAAACAACCCCAAAAGTTGAAATGACAAATTTTGATAAAAATGGGATAGGTCCACTCACTATTAAGAAACACACTTAGATAATCCCCCATATAAACAATAAAATCTAGTGTATTTATTTCCTACTTACATTCAAATTTTACAATATAAATGTACACAAATGCATGATTGATTTTGGCGACTCCTCTAATGTGATGCCTCTTTTTATTTGTAAAAGGTTGAGTGCGGCAATGAACTCATCCAAGGTAAAAGTAATACAACTTGATTGCACAAAAGTTAATGTAGTTGAGGAGTTAAATGACATTCTTATCAGACTGTCTTTAGAAAATAGAGTTCATCATATTATTGGTATTATTGTTGTTGATAATTCCTCAGGATGATGGTTGATGGTTTATTTTTTAGTATATATTTGTCACAACATCTTAATGACTATTTCACCACTAATTTATTGCATTTATAGTTAATATATAAAAGGAAGACAAATAAATTTAGGATCAATAAATAATGGTATATGAAACACATTGTTATTGATCTTGATGATCCTAATGAATGATTATGTTGTGGAAATATTTGACACAATTTTTGGTAATTTCTCTATTGAGATTTTTCTTTTGTGAACTCTAGAAAGAAGTCTAAACTAGTAACTTGTAATAAAATGTTGTCACAAAATAATAATTTAATTGATCCTGAAACTATTAAAAGTTTTAATAATGAAGAATGGTCATTGTATTTTGATGGATAAAAATAAAAGGAAGGTGTTGGTATTGGTTTCTTTTTCCCTGACCCAAAGGGAAATAAATTGTTGATTGCTTGTAGGTTAAAATTTAATTGTACTAATAACATTGTATAGTACGAAGCTGTCATTTAAGGGCTAAGAAAAGGTATTGATATAATTTTTAAATTTTTTACTTTATTTGGAAATTCTACGATTATTGTTAAGCAGGTAAGGGATTCCATTCACTATGTGTTTTCCTACTTAAACATTTATTAGACCGAGGTATTGCATTTATTTTCAAATTTTTTAGATTTCAATATTTCTTCCATCCCTATATCTAGAAATCAAGAGCCGGACCGGTTAGTGAATGTAGCTTCTATATTAATTCTTGCTGAAGGTTTTCAACCAGTTTTCTTTTTTTTGAGTTTATTTATACATCGGCCACTCCCAATAACATTACTAATTGGCGTGCCTTCGAAAATGACTAGTGGATCATTGAATTCCTTCACATGGAAAAAATATTTCAAGACGTGGTGATTGGAAAGGTGACAGGTGATAAAAAACTTCGAAATTTATTGCAAGACTAAAAACAAATTTCAATTGAGGAAGCACTCAATTTGGTAAATTTGACGCCTAAATCTGCTGTGAGATCAAAAAAACAATTATTTGCATGATTAGTGTAAAATAATGGTAAATTGCAAGGCTAATATTTCCTTGCATGAAATATGAAATAATTAATGTAGGAACTCGGTCCAACCCCTAGAATATTAATCCTAGGCACATACTGCACCACCAAAGAAAGATTAGTATTTTTTTTTTCGAGGAATACAAGGATGCATTTTCTTGGAATTATGATGACATCAAAAACTTTGATCCCAATATCATGAAACATATCATTCCCATTAAACCACAAACAATCCCTTCCAATAGAAACCAAGGAAAATTCACCCTAGCTTAGAATCTATTGTTAAACCTGAACTAAAAAAGCTTATTGCATTCTGAATAGTCTTCCATGTTTGTCATACCTAATGGGTTTCCAATATGGTTCTTGTTAGGAAGAAGAAAATAAATGTTAGATTATGTGTTTATTTATTAAATCTTATCAAAGCGTGTGATAAGGATAAATATCTCTTTTACCAATGGAACAGATCATGCAACATGTTTTTGGCTTGAAATGTTTTCCTTATTGGATAATTTTTCAAGCTATAACCAAGTCATGGATACACCTACTGATCAACTTAAAAAATCATTCTGAACTCTGTGGGGAACCTTTTCATATTGGAAGATACCTTTCGGACTAATTTATCTCGGGGAAAACTTTTAAAGGGAAATTTTTTCTTTTCATGGCTTAATTAACTAAATGGTTGTTGTTTATTTAGATGATGTCACTATGTTTTAAAAAAATATGTCATGGAAATAATATGAAACAAGTTTCAGTTTTGTTGTATGTATAGTTCATGGGATGCAGTTTGAAAATAGATAAAATTAGGCCCATGTGGATTTCAAAGTTGCGTCCTCAAATGTGAAATTAGAGGTTTGCAGGTGAATGGTGACAAAGTGAGTAGTGGATTTCTTATAGTAGAGGCCAGAGAAATTTCTCAGGGAGTAGAAAATCACTTCAAGTGGTGGATGGAAAACTAGTGAAGGTGATGGCCTACATATTTTATGGTAGAGCTTCCTCAGATTTCTTTGCAAATAGAGGCTTGAACACTCATGGTGGCAAGTGATTATGTAAAATAATATTTCGAATAATAATAGTAAGAACTAGAAAAAGACAACAACAACTGTGGTTTTTTCTAGTTGGATTTTCCACCTAATATCTTGTGTCTTCTATGTGATGATGATCTCTTTGGTTGTGATTTATTGGTTATATGTTGCTTATTACTTGTGCATGTTGTTCACATGATTTATATGTTTATGTTATAATATTACAATGTACAATGTGTTGTTAGTTAAATGGTTCTTCTTTAGTAATTATCTGAAACGATGAAAAATTTATAAGTGACACACTATTGACGCAACCTCCCCTTTCAGTAACATTCAATGTTTCCATCAAGTGATATCAGACTGGGGATATTTATCATAGCTTAATCACTAGAGAGTAGATTCAAAGAGTGTTGGTAAATATTTTCTATTTTTTTTTTTGAGAATGAATCCTCCATGAGTATATGTCTTCACTGGTACAAATTTCAAGGTATGGGATGAGAATGTTAAATATCAATTATTGTCGTGTGGATCTAACATTTCAAGTTTATTATTTCAAGGATGTGGCAATGATCCACTCTCATATAAAGTAATGAAAATGACGCTCAAGAGAGATGCATAATCTATGTGAATCTCCATAATGTATACTTGGAGAAAATAAGGTATCTAAAATATGCTAAAGAGATGTGGGACTGACTAGAGATCCTGCTTGGAGATGATAGTAGTAGCAACAATGGAGGATTAGTGGATATTAGCAAATAGAAAATAAAAAAGAAGGGTCTCAAGAAGGAAGAAACTTAGACTAAATAAATAAATCACCCTAGTGGGAATCCTGTAGTAGACCATAATCATAAATAAGAAAATGAAGCTTTAGTTGAACCAATTGTTCTATAAGGAAACAATTTTTGAAGGTAAAAATACGAATGACTTACTCTTGAGTTATGATTTTGATGGATCTGATGAATTGCATAGTGAAGATGAGAATTATTTTATGCTCCTTGAGGTGGAAAATGAATAAAAAATGGTAGTAATCGAAAATGTATCTATTGAAGTGAGTACACTAGCATATGCATGTAGGCATCATGGCAACATTTTGTAGATCTTTCATAAAATAGAGAGTTGGTTTAGAGAGGATATACATACCCTAAACATAGAGTTGCATGAGGAAAAAATAATAGAGGATGCACTAACTAGTCAACAAAAGGAGAAATAAGGTTGAATTGAAGACTTGGAAGGTGAAGTAGTCTTCATGAGGAAATAGTTAGAGGACAAGAATTATCACCTGAAGCAAGATAATAGCACCAAGATCTTGGATAGTATGCTTCATAGCCAAATATCTCCTATGATCATATCCAATCTTGGATTCAAAGAATCCATCTCATAGATAGGGGAAAAAAATAATGAAGAACTTAAGCAGAGAATGGCTCTGGCAATGGCACTAAGAAAGGAAAAGGACAACATATCTACCAAAAGCATTCGACAAGCAAAGAACCAAGAGGATATTTTCATATGGAAGATCATTCACTCCTAGATTTGATAGTAGAAATATTCATAGGAGGAGTCAAAACACCTTTCAGCCCTTGATGAACAAGATTGAGTGCTTCATATATAAGTTTTGGACATGTGGTAGCTACCTCTAAGAACATAATGTACACACCCATGCAACAGTTTGTAAGAACAAGAAGAGGACCCACCTTCAGGTATAAAAGTTCATTTAACGGTTGTTGTAATATTTGTAACATGTTTTGACATAAGGCCATCAATTTCATATCTAGCACAAGGAGTGGATTAAAAATCAATCCAATATGACATTAACAATATAAGATCAGATCCTTTCACCTCATGTATTAGTAATGTGTTGTGTTATGTGTGCCAAAATTTTAGGCACATGGCCAAATATTGAAATCTATATTGATTATTTAGGCCATATATTCAAAGGGAGAAGTATATTAGGAGTAGAAATAGAATGAAGAAAGGATATACAAGTCAAGAAAATAAGAAGCCAAGGACCGTGTGGTAGAAAAAGGAGGAGAAGGTAGGAATCTGTGGTATTTTCATTTGGTCACATAATTATGATGATAGGTTGGAAATTGACAAAGGATTCTCCCACCATATGTCGCACGACTTGAGCAAATTTCTCTTTCTGAAGAGAACCAAGAGTAGACATGTTGTTTTTGAAGGTAATGAACCAACACAAGTGTTGCAAAAAGGAAATTCCTTCCTTAGTGACAAGAAGACCAATGCAGTTGATGTGTGGCTCATTAAGGGTCTAAATTGTTAATTTTCGATAGAGATACGTTTTTCTTTGCTCTCATAGTTACATTTATTCAAAAACATGTTAAGTTCATCCTAAATAATTATATCATTGTAAAAATATTCATTATTAACCATCATAAAATGCAGCTGTGTAGAAATAAAAACATCATCATCATCATCTAAGCAGTGAAATGTAAAGGATCAAAGTAGGAGAAGCATGAAAAAATAGAGACACTAGGATTGGTCTAAGAACAGTGCAAAACCCACTACAGCGAAAACCCTTGCAAATTATTCTTCTAGATCTTCATCAAATGATTGAGCAACAATATCACAATGATCCATAGATCCATATATTTATGATGCAGTAAAACAACTAAAGCATGCATAATGTGACCTTACACATATCTCTACTCATGAAACTTGATTCTGAGAACACTGTAGCTGGTTGAAGCATACTGATGAATACTGATGATACTAAGTGAGACTGTAGATACATCTAGAAGCAAAAATACATAGAGAATATATATACAGATATGAAAATCTACAACCTCAAGAGCATTAATTTGAAATATCATTAAGTGATCTCAACTACCAAGTCTTAGATTTGAGTCCAACACATTGTCAATGACTATTCTAAAGTAACTGTGACTGAGAGATGGTTGAATGAAGGCACTGCACAAGATACTAATTGTGATCCAAATCATATATTTACATAAAACTCTTCTATTGTGGCCTTAACATTGTGAGCCCATGGTTATACTATCCCTAAACACAACCTAGATGTTCTTTGCCCGCAGCTGAGGACCTGATTAGCTCGATACCATAACAACGCCCTGAATAAGGCCTACTCATGGTTTTGCGAGCTCAGTCATGACCTTGACAAGGCCTACCCATGGTTTTGTCTCAGATCAATTGCTACCTATTAATGGCCTGCATGCGTTTATGGCCCAAAACACCCAGATCTAATGTGTGACCTAGCCTGTGATCCTGATCCTTTGCGCGAGCTTCTCTTGATGTACCTTTCTGAGCCAAGACATAAAAATCGAAACCAATGCCAAGAGAGCATGAATAATATATCATGATTGAATGTGTAAAAATGATCTTGAGGTCACCTCTATCTATATCTTTTGTGTGTGATAGCTTGGGTTCAAGGCTAACGCCGCATGTGGTCAGGTCGATCCATTCCATTTCCCTTTAATAAATAAATTATTTTATAATTTATCTTTCTCTTAACTGATTAGGAAGATCTATAGGTCGACTTTGGTCCTCCCGAAAAGAGGAATATAATGAAATTATAATTTCAACCATCGTAGCTATCCATAGTGGAATTTTACCATAGTAGCATAATTTTAAGACTCCCTCTCAACTAGGGAGAATTCCAACTCCTAATATATATTCATCGATCAATATTCCATTATGTTATCTTCATGTGTCATCACATTCATCACTGATCATCTATGTCATGTAGTCATCATGTTGTGGATATTTTTCATCATAAATCATTAATGTAGTTTTCATGCTTATTTATGATTATCTCTTGATTATTATTTCTTTTATGTTGAACATTCTTAGATCTAGAAGAAACATTTGTCACCAGAGGGAATCTTAAGCTACCACCCTTCATTCATCAGGCTATCATCTTGGATTCTCTGACAATGGGCTACTACCTAGAATATCATTGTTACTCATCATCATCCAAGAGCATATCTTCATGGAGTATACCTCGACCTATAAACGCATCAGGGAGCGAATCTCTACCTAGAATCTAATGGGAGATCTATATCTATACAACAACGTATCTAGCAATAGGATATACATCCATGCAGGGGAGTCTATCTCGACCCCGGTATCACATTGGGGAGCTCGCTCTCAACCAGGAACCCCATAGGGTTATCTCAACCCATCATAGTACCTATTAATCTTCCCATTGATGACCCTGAATAGTCATGTGGTATAACACTTGCATCATAATTGCCTTGGGTTTTACACCCCAAGTACACTCTCAACTCATTGGTGAAACGAGGAGTGGTATTCCCGAAAACTCTGCTTGTGGGTATGATGCCAACTGGGGTATACTCTATAAATACCAATCAGGGGATCAACATTCTTCTACCCTATGATGATAGGGTAGTAGCGTCTGAACCCTATGGGTAATATATAGGGAATACACCCTATTTTCCATAGTTACCTCAACCCCAACAACCCTCTATCTCAATTCCTCGTCCTGGGAGCTCAAAAAAGGAGGAAGAGCTAACTGAGTGTCCTCGATTAGCGTTGCTCTCACGTGGTACCTATTAATTCCTTTTCATACAGGAAATCAAATCAAGTGTTATGTTAGAATGTATATAATCATGAAAATAACAAAAATATACCCATCATATCAAGATACCATAATTATCCTCCCTCTCACATATGTGTCAATCACACATGGATTCTAGAATCATCCTCCGTCTGAAGGAGGTGCCAATCAAAATCCTAAGCTTGTCGCAAACAACTGCACTATCTAAATGAATGGAGAAATCATATTAACAACTACATATATAAGGGATTCTCTGTCATCATAGTGTATCCATTTCTTATCTAGATCATTCTCAAACAAATCTTTAAGGATCTTCTACATCGTGCCTCACAACTAGCCTTGCTAGCAGCATTGTACCCGACCTCAGTCGTGCTATGGACCTCTCGTCCAAGATATCATAATAAGGCAACATCCAAATGTGCTCATCAATACTAATCCCAAAAATCATCAATTAATTCATGCAACTACATATCATGTGAGAAATATATCAACCTTTAAGAGTAGAAAAAATAAAATACGTTTGCTAGAAATTTTAAATGAAGTAGCTCAATCATGAATTTAATCATGTTCTATACACATCATTTAGAGATGGATGTTCAAAATGGAACATCAATGATTCAATCAACTAATAGATGTCATGTCACATTCAACAACATTTCAACTTTAAATCAAAGTGTCCAAAGATTTACATTACACAAATACATTTCAAGAGTCTTGCAATATGGAATTTCTTTCCCAAATTCCAGAAATTGATTCATCATGCCATGATAGATTATGAGATTCAGAAGCCATATCCCTCATACTTAATTTTTTAGAGTATTATCACATATCAAGGGTAGAATATCAATATGTAAAACCAAATCCATAATCAATATGAAGGGCATACCTTGGAACTCATTATCCTAACTTCACCAAATAACTGTAAAAAATATAGAAAAATCTGAATCAAGGAGCTTCCATCATGAAACGATCTCTACAAGCATAATTCCTTACCATGCCAACATAACACATCTTATATAAATCACTGTTGTGTCAATGAAGTTAGCTCATAGGATTTTAGAAGCCAGGGAAAAACTATTATCAAAGACATTAATTTCATAGTATCAATCCTTTCAACGAGAGATAGGTAGAGCTTATATCAAGTATTGAATTCATTTACTGTCAAGCCATCAAGTATTTCATTTAACATGTCTTTGCATGCCATTTGTGTCACTATAAGGTAGTGCATACACATCAAGGTTAAATCATGCATGTTCATACCAAGTCACAACAATCATTGTGCTAGGAACAAGGAGGCTAATACAGAGCCATACATATGAGTACTCACATATGACACTAAAGGTCACTATTCAAAAATAACATTGTCATCTAGGAAAACCAACTATCGCTATATCAAATCATGTCAAAACCAAATGTGAAATTTTGGTAAATTCTATAATTCTAGACATATCTCAATCATTAAACATCATTGAAAAAATTCCAAAGATAGTTTATCAATATTAATTAGCTAAAACATGTAGCACAATATTCAAACATAATAAAATATCCATATGAATGTCTCAGTCACCTGTAAACACAAGTTTGGTTCAAACACATAAAATTTCCCTGCTGACAGATCTTATGGGTATTTTCAACACGTCTGCAAAATTGACATTTTCCAAGTGACAATCTGATTTCATACTCAATTCCAACAATTCCAAAAATCAGTTTATAATGGCAAGACATGTCATAGATCCCCTAATTTGGATTATAAACCAAATTACTTGTACAAAACTTTAATTCTGTGTCTATCAAGCATGGTCACAACTATGGGCCTTCCTTTGCATGAGAGAGGCATACACTTCTGTTGTAGATTAATAAACTTAGATACCCATTTATCATATAAGGGCATGTAATTTCATTTTCATACGTGTCATCAACTTATATTTACTGGAGTCACACGGAAATAGATATGTTAGATAATAAACACATATCTATGATGATCATGAACATCATGCCATAAATCTTTCATCAAGGGTTGGACTTGAAAATATCGAGGAAGTAGGCTGATGTGACAATACAACCTTATGAGAAATACATCCTATTAAAGCAGTCCATTTCACCATATTCAATAATCATAGGAAGTAAAATATCTAAAAAATTAATCTCATAGATATGCATCTATCATCATGGTCTCTAATACCATGTGTATCATCATCAATAGGATCAAGATAGATTAGTTGAAAAAGAAAGTGAAATCTCTCTTTCCATGAGCTTTCATCATGTTTAACACAAGCATTCTCAATACCATATCAATGACGTAAAATTATATAATATATCCAACATATCTTATGAATATCAAAAGTCAAGAGTACCATTTACTAGAGTTAGGATTAGGGTCTCAAAACAATAGATGTTAGACAAACATCAATCTATGACACTATATCCAAGATCAACAATAAGTATCCTTGTAGAATCAAGAAGATCATCATGATCAAAACATTCACTACCGGGTGCACCATTTCATCATAGGAATCATAAATCCCAATCACTCTCATATGCATGCATGAGCCATTTGCGAAAGAGACTTATAAACTACCATAGAGCTTACCTAGCTATCCAATGTTATAGCTGAAACATAACACTAAAACAATATACCATGGATGCCTTGTGTTATTACCTATGCACCTTCACATAAGAAGCTTCAAGTACCTCTTTACCTTTTCCAGATCTATCCATATTTCATGCACTTCAAAATATCCTCAATAGGGATACACTCATCACATCTCATTACGAAGGTTAGAAATATAGATATTCTTACATCCAGGAAGTAGTGAATAGAAAAAATAATCATATCCATGCCAGAATAAACAAGAGTAAAGTCATAAGTCAAGGAATACTTATCTTCAGTGAGAGGTGATCCTCTCCATCTTGAATCTACCTTCAAGAGCCCTCCATAGACCATAAAACAATGTTTTCTCCAATAAACAACTTTATCAATAATGATATCATCTCTCAAATCGATCCCAAGTACTTGAGAATATCCACATAGGCCATGCGAGGGTTTCATATATCAAATCTCAAGATTTTACCATCAACCAAGGTTTCTCTCAAACCCTTACTATCACATGCTTATCCACTAACTTTCTAGATTTTTCTTCATAACCTAGAATTATTTTACGTATTTACCATACTCTTCTTGATTCCATAAAAGTGTCTCCATGTGGGTGATATTCATGGCTTTCCTTTAGCCCAGCTCTGATACCATGTCAATTTTCCATAGAGCTACATTATTCTTTGATTTGATAGTTACATTTTTTCAAAAACATGTTAAGTTCACCAAAACTACTTATATAATTGTACAGATATTTATTATTAACCTTTAGAAAATGTAACTATATAGAAATAACATCATCATCATCATCATCTAAGAAACATAATGTAAAATATCAAAGGAAGAGAATCATGAACACATAGGGACACCACGATTGGTATGAGACCAGGGAAAAACCCACTACTGCGAAAACCCTTGCCAATTGTTCTTCTAGATCATCATCAAATAATTTAGTAACAAGAGTACAACTATCCATAGATCCATATATTTATGATTTAGTAAAACAACTAACACATGCATAATGTGACCTTAGACATATCTCTGTTGATGGAACTTGATTATGAGAAAAATGACACTGGCTAAAGCATACAGAAGAATAATGATGATACTGAGTGAAGACTATAGCTATAGCTTGCAGCGGAAATGCATAGAGAATATCTATATATCTGTAGATCTACAACCTCAAGAGCACGAATATGAAACATCATCAAGTGATATCAACTACCAAGTCCTAGATCTGATTCGAGGACATTGTCAATGAATGTTCTAAAAAAACTGTGACTGAGCGATGGATGAATGAAGACATTGTGCAAGCTAGTGACTATGATCCAAATCTAATATTCCCATAAAAATCTTTCAACACAACCTTAAAATTGTGAGCCCGCGGTGATACTAGCCCTAACTACGACCTAGATATTTGTTGCCCGCAACTGAGGGCCTGATAAGCCCTACACCCTTACCACACCCTCAACATCGACTACCTGTGGTTCTACTAACTCAGTTGTGGCCTTGACAAGGCCTGCCCGTAGTTCTGGCTCAGCTCAAGCACTACCTACATGTGTCTTTCCTATGGTTATGGCCCATAACACCTAGATCTAATGCGAGACCCTGCCTTCGATCCCAATGCTTTATGCAAGATTCTCCTTACGTACCTATGCAATACAAGACATAAAAATATGAACCAATACCAAGAGAGCATGAAGAGTATATCATGAGTGAATGTGTACAAATAAGCTTGAGGTCTCCTCTATTTATATGTTTAGTGTGTGACCACTTGGGGTTAAGTCTTACTCCACATGTGGTTAGGCTAACCTATTCCATTTCACTTTAATAAATAAAATAATTCATAATTTAAATTTTTCTTAACTGATTGAAGCAATATATAGGTCTATTGTGTTCCTCTCAAAAAGAGGAATATAATGTAATTATAATCTCAACCATATGAGTTTCCCATAGTGGAATTTTTTTGTAGTTGAATACTTTAACATAAAGTAGAATTTCTTGAGTGTGAACAATATGGTTGAGGGAGGCAACAAAGTGATCTTCAACTCCAAAGTTTGATTCAACTCGAATGGAGGGTAAAAGAGATTGATTTCAAAAGGAGTAAGGACACTAGAAAATGTGTATGATATAAAAGGAAGAGTGAGCAAAAAGAAGAGATTACTTAAAAAATCTTCCTCATTAGATTCTGAGTAGGAGAGATCATCCCCTACAAAAAAAATTTCTTGCATGATAGATCAACTTAGACTACAAAAATGCATGTGACAGTTTCATAGTCTTAGCAGAGTGTATGTAGGACTATGGAAACATGATATAACATGATGAGTATCATATGGTAGCATGATGGATATGTGTATGAGTTATAGTAGTAGCAGCATGTTTGATCATGATCTCACTTGCTCATTCGGGTCAGAAAAATCAACATGTATATATGAGGAAAAATAAGCTTAGGGGGAGTTATGCATCCCTCTATAGTTTTATGGTTTTTAGATAAACTTCATTCACACATTCACTAATTTTTTTCATAGCATATTTATCTCATTTTCATTATGATTTGGAAACTGTGAATCATCCTTGTATTCAACCATTTATCATCATCATTGTAATTGGGTGAGTTGCTCTAGTGTTGGTCATGCATATGAGTGAGAATATTTCTTTTGTCATGCATAGTAAGATATTTTATATCAGCCATGTAAATCAATCTTTTCTATGATATATATACATGTTTTATCATTGATGTCATCATATGGGCTTGTGGATGGGATTGCCTCATTTTTGTATTGGCAATTCCATGGTGAGTAGTCATGGTTTTGGTATGCATAGTAGTGGATACATATTTCAACCATGTATGTATCCTAGTATTTAATAATTGTATTAGACTGTATGAGAGAGAGTGGTATTTGACATGAGTTATAGTGTGAAATTAAAATCAACCATGTATGTATTCATATGAGCAAGATAAGCAGTGTAACATTGTTTCTTTCATCATTTGGTCTAGTTGAATAGTTGGTATTGGTGTCAAGAATGTTTTGAGGAGACTCTTGAGATGTTCAAGCATGAGTGGGTCTAAGAAATCATTGGTATTGTCTTGTATTTTGACTTGTATCTCATGTATTATCCCAATATTTTCATTATGTATCATTCGGACATCGGGTGTATGTTAATTTTCCACTGTTCTATGATGTTACAATCACGTTAGCCCAACTCATTTATTTGATCAACAATATTTCAACACAATTTTTATTCCAATGACCAATATAAATTGTATATAGAACAATAAATTCAATAGAAAATAGAAGACAATGAGGAGAAATAAGGGACACAAGGATTTGGTCAAAGACCAGGGAAAAACCCACAACAGGAAAAACCGGTTCAAATTCTTCTTTTTACTATATTTTCATAAAATGTTCACCAAAGAGAGTACAATGTTCCAATTAATCAGTCAAGAGTTAAAGTCAATTTAAAATCCAACCAAAAAATATCTAATAGATGATCATTGTGGACAAATGTGATCAAATTCAAAATCTTTGAAGTTTGCAGTCAATAGTCCACAAAATTTAGGTCAAGATCACAGCCGCACAGACCCAGTGATAGTGAGTGTGACTGAAGCTATCCCACTGCAATAAATACCTTATAAATAAATTCTCTACAACCTATATTTCCATGAATCAAGCCTAAATATTCAAAATGAGAATTCCTTTCGCATGTGTAGCTCGAACCCTACAACTTCAAACCTGTGGGAACCAATTTAAGACCTATTCAAACCAATCGAAAGCAAAGATAATAAGAAGGTGCTTGATTATTATGTCCAAATGAGATTAACTTGTCTTGTATTTATATTCTTCCAAGGGTGTTTGATTTATCTTTAAGGTCAATCTAAACTTTTGTGCACTTGTGGGTTTCCTCCTTAAAAATACAATTTTCCTTAACTAAATTATATTCTTCCAAAGGCTAGGAGGGGTATTTCTTCATGAGGAAGGTGATCAAAAGGACGAATTTTTTCCCCAAGCTACCAAATTAATGTTCCCTCTCATCTAGGGAGAAATTTCTGACTACAACATATGTCCCATCTCAAACATATCATAACCTTGAATTAAAATGTCATCATTGCTCATATATGCTCATGTCATCTCATCTATGCTCATCTATGCTCCTATCTACTAAACACTCTCAAATATAAAAGAAGAATAATTTGAAATCATAGGGAATCTCAAGCTACCACCCTCTATCCATTAGGGATCATTTTCTACCACTTGAAAACATCATCATTAGGGAGCCTCTACTACCAGTAGGAATCATCATAATTAGAGGTCCACTGCTACCACACATAATAATTATCATCAAGGAGAGAATACTACCACTAGGAATCATAATCATTGGTGAGCCATTGCTAGGACCCAAAATCATCAAAAAATAGGAAGGATATGAATTACCTTATGAGGTAAGGACCATGTCTATCCCATTGCTTGGTGACAATAGGAAAGATACCACTTACCATAAATGTTATTTATCACACCTATCCTATTGTTTGTTGATATTCCCAACCTGATCCTCAAGAGTCAGTAGTAGAACACCTACATATCAATCTTGAGTAGGATTCCACTTGCCATAAATGGTAAGGATTGCACCTAACTCAAGTAGCTAGCATGTATTTTTTAACCCTATACAGAAATTACCTGTAAAAGGAATTATTAAAACAGGAAAATAAATAATGGAAAGAACATAAAACAAATATATGAAGAGATTTTTCCCTGGAATCAAATGAATAGCATGATCATGATCACGAATAGGTGTGAGTCATTTGGGAGTCTCAAATACCAAGGAATGATTTCCCAAAACTTTTTGGACATATAGCGAAATAGATGATTTTGATGTTTGAACATGTAGCCAGCAAAATTGTGAAATTATACCTCTTTGTTCTTTCTTCATAATATTTTTCATGACATTAGAGTTGATTATATTTCCTAGCTTCCCTGTGATACACCATAATTCAACTTCATTTCCTTCTAAAAAAAATTTCAACAAAATTTCTTGAAAATTAAAAGCTACGGTCCCTAAAGACAACATTAGCACCACCCATTGGGATGCAGAGCATTATACTATTCAATACATATTCCCCAATTCCAGAGCAATTTATAGTTCCTACATTTGTAACCATAACTGGATACTTTGGTGCTAGGTGTATGAAGAAATTGAATTCCTTGGTTACTTTACAATGAATAAAATTATGGGTACTACCCAAATCAATCAACACTATTACATTTTTCTTCTTAATATGTCCTTCTACCTTGAGAGTTTGAGGAGTGGTAATTCCTGACAATGCATTACAATATATGGTCAAATTCATTTTTTCTTCGCTATGGTTGGTTTCTGGTGTCTATCCTCTTCTTTTTAAGTTTCTTGTTCCTTTTCTTCCTCTTCTTCATAATCAATGTATAATAATTTATTCTCAACCCACTTATGACCTTTAGTGTATTTGCTATCACAATTGTAGAAAATCCCTTTTTCTCTTGTTTCTTCCAATTTTTGTGGTGTAAACCTTGTAGGTTTTGGAAGCCTAGGAGTAGGAACACTTCCATCTTTATATTTGTGAGTAGTATGCTTCCTTGTCGCCATAATTTTTCTTTCAATTTTTCTTGCCAACCTGAATGAATTTTCCAATGAATCAGGTTACCAAAGGCTAACCTCATGTTGGATGTTACCCTTTAAAGTCCTTATGAATACATTAATCTTGTGTTCCTTTGGAATATCAGTTACCCTTATGTTCAATTTTTGGAAGTACTCAATGTGCTCCACCATTGAACCCTTTTGTTTGAGATTTATCAATTGGCTAAAGAAGGTGTTGCTCTTTGTATTGTCATAATGTGCTATCATTTCCTTTGTAAAAATTGACCAGGTGAAAGTTTTATGAGATCAAAGCCATCGATACCATACAAATATACTTTTTTCTAAATATAAAGTTGCAATGCGTACCTTTTTTTTTTTTTTCACATTATGGATATCAAAACATTTCTCCATTTGTAGTATCCATGTTACCACATCCTTGACATCAAACTCCTCCTTTAGTTCTTTGGAATATGGTGCATCTTAAATCCAACATTAGAGTCTATGAAATCATGATTAACATTTATTTTTTTCTCACCATGATTTTCATCTTCTAGCAGCTTTGTCAAACCTTCCTTCAAACTTTCCATGTCTTCTTGCATGTCTTTCGTGTTTCCTTTCAATTTTTCTTATATACCATCCATCTTAGCTTTCATTTCATTTTTTGTTACACTTCGCGAGAGCGAAATTTGTTTCATTTGGTCTCGTAATTTTGATATATCATGTTGCACTTCTTCCTCTTCATGAGTCATAGTAGATCCTTCTAAGGGCTTGATTGGTGTTGAAATATTTTCGGGTGGATTTTAGAACCCAATACGAATATTTACCCTTCAATATTCCCTTGGAATTAATTCAAATTATTTTTTCAAACAAGTCTTATGCAATTTTAAAAAATACACACATTTTTCTTGAGGAGATCAATATTGAAACTGATGTATCTTTGTACTTTCGGCTCCCAAATATTTGATATTTAGTCCTGCGGTACCTCTTTCAGTATTATTTCAATTTCTACAGGTCCAACCTGATTTGGATTCTTCAAGGAAAAGTTATGCCCAATCTCCTTAGGCTTTGAAATCGAAACACAAGAAAATAATGTCCATGCACTTTCGGAAATTTTTTACAAAATTCCAATCTAATGTCTGAAACGAAACTTATGATCATTTTACCTCGGACACCTATTTGACATGAAATTTTTGAGCCTGCAAAAATCCTACCTCATCACATCATATATCTGAACATATAGCAAACCAAAACTTGAAATTTTTACACGAAGTTCCTCCGGATTTTGTCTCAAATGAGTTTTTTTAAATCTTCTGAAACATTGTAGAAAAAATGTTATAGGGACAATTCCAAGATGACCCATTTAAAGAAGCAAAACCCAAGGATCCCAATCTCTAATACCAAATTCTATGAAACCAAATTACAAAATAGAAGAAAATATTGATCAATGACTTAGAAATTAGCGTCTTCGAGGGGGAAACCTCCTTTACATTACATAAATGAACTGCAAGTTTTAACCCTATACAGAAATTATCTACAAACGAATCTTAAAAATAAAAAATAAACAATAGCGAGAGCATAAAACATAAAATAGATATACAATTTTTTTTTCCCATGGATCCCAAATCGGGACGATCAGCTTGATTTTTCATTATATTCCTTTTAGTGTTACAACACATATATATACATGCCGAAGCATACATAAACCCCAATCCATTTAACCTGGATTAGAACATAACCATAATTTCCTTAACCAGATCTACAAAATACCATGGGCTAAAAACCATCATGCCCCAAAACCATGTGAAAACCCATGCACAAAACCATGGGTGGGTGGGCCGACTGAAAAATAAGGTCCATTTTTTTTTTTTCTGGGGCGCTGCCACCCCCCCCCCCCCATAACCCCCCTTATGTGTCCAACACAACGTACAGAGGGGTCTATCACCCCCCTATGACTTCCCCATGCGTGAATAGTCGTGGAAAGAATATAACACACACCCAACATTCTCCCACTTGTTGTTTTCTTTCTGCAGGGGGCCACAGGAAATATTAGTCATTAGCCCAACTCTACAACACCCATTGTTTCTCTACACCTGGAGAACTTCTAAGTTCTCACATCCTTCGTCAATGCATCTACAAAATTCTTCAAGGTGTCCACCTTTCCCAGCAACACCCTTTTAGCCTCAACCATATCTCTAACAAAGTGATATTGAACATCAATGTGCTTTATCTTTGAATGATAAGTAGGGTTCTTAACCAAGAAAATCACACTTTGGCTATCACAGTCTATCCTTATAGCTTGCTGCACCAACCCCATACTTGAACACAATCTCTGCAATAAAACTACTTCTTTTCTTTCATGAGTGGCTGCTATGTATTCTGCCTCTGTAGTTGAAAGAGCTGCTACAAAATATCTTTTACTCGTCCAACTGAATGCACCTCCAAATAGGCTAAAGACATACCCACTTGTAGATCTTCTTTGGTTCAAATCTCCAGCCTAGTCTGCATCAACAAAACCATGAATGTCCAACACTCTTTCCAATCTTGGTCTTCCCTAGTAGCACTAGCCATAATCACTAGTGCCACGTAAATATATGAAAACCTGCTTCACTGTTGTCCAATGCTCCTTCCCTGGGCTTGACATAAACCTGCTCAATACTCCCACTGCATGTACAATGTCTGGTCTAGTACAAACCATTGCATACATTAGGCTACCCACTGCACTTTCATATGGAACATGGGACATATCCTCCTCTTCTTCTTGTGTCTTGGGACACTGTTCAGCAAACAGCTTTACACCTACAAGAATCGGAACATTTACCAGTTTACTATCCTGCATATTGAACCTCTACAATATAGTCTCGACATACTTCCTCTGGTTTGACCAAATCTTCCTCTTTTCCCAATCTCTCTTAATTTCCATGCCCAAAATATAGTTTGCAGCACCAAGATCCTTCATGTAAAATTTGGAGAACAGTTGGGTCTTCAAATCTTGGATAATTTCTTTTTCATTTCCAATCAACAACACATCATCCACATGCAAGACCAAATAAATAACACGGCCACCAATTAATTCAAAATAAACACAATGATCCTCCTTTCTTCTAGTGAAGCCAAGTCCCCGTATATAGGTATCAAATTTCTGATACCACATCCTTGGTGACTATTTTAACCCATACATAGACTTCTTTAACCTACATATTAGTTCTTTCTTCCCCTTAACCATAAAGCCTTCAGGTTGTTTCATGTAGATCTCCTCTTCCAGATCCCCATGAAGAAATGTTGTCTTCACATCCATCTATTCTACCTCAAAATCAAATGCAACAGAAAAAGATAAAAGTAATCTAATAGACGTAACTTTGGCAACAAGAGAAAAAATATCACAAAAATCAATTTCCAACACCTGGGAATAACCTTTTTCTACCAACCTAAGTTTGTATTTCTCTACCTTTCCTTCTACATTCATCTTCTTAAACACCCATTTTCTCCCGATGGGCTTCCTTCCAGCTGACAACTCCACCAAATCCCATGCCTCATTTTTATGCAAGGATGCCATTTCATCAACCATGGCCTACTTCCATAGTTTTCCATCCTCTGAATTTACGACCTCCCTGATGGTTCTGGGATCATCATTAGTTATAGTTAAAGAAAAAATTGAAAAGAAAGCAAATGGAATGTAGCTATCTGGTTGTCTTCTTTCCCGAACTGATCTTCTCACAGCTGAAGTTTGTGGCTCTTCATCTTCTGAGTCTTCTTCTGTTGTAGAGTCGGATTCATCCTCTTTTAGCTCAAAATCTATCTTCTCAATTTCCTTTTGTAGGAATTCATGTTTAACAACATCTTTCACCTCTCTAAACACCACATCTCGGTTTTACACAACCTTCCTTGTTTCCGGGTTACAAAGCTTGTAACCCTTTAAACCATCCTTATACCCAATAAATATGCACCTTTCAGATTTATTATCCAACTTGGTCCTTTTCCCCTTTGGAACATGTACATATGCATCACATCCAAATACCCTCAGATGTGAAAGAGAGGGTTTCTTACCAGTCCATACCTCATGTGAGTCTTATCCTCCAACGCTGATGAAGGTGATATGTTAACCAAGTAACATGCCGTCTCCATTACCTCTGCCCAGAATTCTTGTCCTAACCCATTACCACTGAGCATGCTTCTTGACTTTTCCATCAGCGTTCTGTTCATTCTTTCTACAACTCCATTTTGCTGAGGTGTGTATGGAGTAGTCTTCTGCCATGCTATACCACACTTCTTATAGAACTCTTCAAATTACTTCTTCTATAAATCCCCACCATTATTTGTCCTCAACACCTTTATCTTCTTCTCTATCTGGTTTTCCACCAGCGCCTTAAATTCTTTAAATATGTCAAAGACTTCAGATTTCTTCCTCAAGAAATATATCTATGTATTCCTTGAGAAGTCATCTATGAATGAAACATAGTACATAGACTTACCCAGTGATGGAATCGAAAAAGGTCCAAACACATCATTGTGCATAAGCTCCAATATCCTATTCGCCCTCTTAGCACCAGAAGGAAAACTCACCCGATTATGCTTCCCATATACACAATGTTCATAGAAATCAAAATCCAGAGAGCTGTTAGACATACCTTCAACCATACCATTTCCATGCAGTATCTGAAGGCCCTTCTCTCCAATATGTCCAAGCCTTTGATGCCATAGCATGAAGGGAAAATTTTAAGGATAGAAAATTATCTTGAAGTTTAAAAGATTGGCGAATCTCACTAGTCCCTAATATGTAAACTATAAAATTCTTATTGATATATTTATAAAATTATTCAAATTTATAATGATTTTATATATACTCTCTATATAATGTTGGCGATTTTTAACACAAGATAATCTGATACTGTAAAATTTAGGCGAATAATTTTATCAAAAATGGAAATTAAAGAAATGGAAATGTGATTGGGAATCATCAGTTTTTCAGCTCAAAGGTTGAGGATGAAAGCAATGAAGAAACTCTTGAGCCAGTTGAAATTAAATAACCTTCTCTTGAAAGGCTTGAGGTAGTCAAAGAGACCCCTGCTCAAGAATATAATGACCTCTTCACCAAGCTTAGCCCACTAAATCAAAATACCCCAAGACTACAAGAGGACAACACTGCCAAGTATAATGAGTCCTCCAGTTCGGATCAACAATGAAGATGAGGAAGATTTTATTTCTCAAAATAATCTTTTTCTTGATCCAGTGGAAGAAAAAATAATCTTGGTTGAAACTTACCTGTCAAATACTCTCAACCAGGTATTATTTCAAGACCCCTTTGCTCATTTTTTGAAGACATTTGAAGAAGGGATAGAGATTGTTAGGAGCAGTTTATCACCAAATGCAACAAAAATTTTTAGCACTACTGCTAAAAAAAAAGTGAGATGGGAGGGACCCTGTCTATATGGCATGCTCAAAGAGATGAGCAAAGACCAGTCATGGAACCATATGATTGACTAGATGTATTGGAAAAGAGAATTTGTCAGCTAAACATGTAATTATTTCATAGTTATATTAGGGTAGGTAGGAATGTCTATAAAGTTGAGCCTGTGAACATTTAGTTAGTTTTTTGTTTTTTTCTTTGAAATAAAAAGTGAAAAAATACAAAAACAATAGAAAAGAAAAAGAGGGCAGATTAGAAAAAAAGGAAAGGTACAACCCCATACCAAAAAAGAAAGAGAGTCTGAAAGTGCACTAGTTTAAATGCCACTACCAAAGAGATCACTGCTATTTAGTCATACATCCTAATCATGACTAGATAGATTTCAATTTACTGCTGATAGGTTAGTGAATCATATTTTCCAAATTGTTTAATCTTTGCTTATCAGTAGGTTTGATTCATATAGAAATAAAAGGGTTCAAACTAGCTCAAAATTTGAACCAAGAAGCACAAGAAAAGTATGGCTCTAATCAGATCAAAAACTTGAGCCAAAGATACAAAGAAGACTAGTTCTGACATGTTGAAAACTTGAACCAGGTAAAGAAGAAGAAGACAGCTCTAAAAAGATCAAAACTAGAGCTGAAAGAAAGAAAGATGGATGCTTGTAATTTTCAGATCTTAAGCCTTCTCATTTTTGTTTTAATTTTCTGCAAATAAGTCTATGTGTAGCTTGTTTCTTATGCCATGGACACTACAACAAATCATACGGCTTAATATTGGTTTGTCTGTATTTAAATTTTTGTTTTAGAATATAGAGAATAAGATCTGTTAGACATCTTAATCCTAACAGATAGTAGTTAGGTAGAGAAGCTAATGAGTTCAACTGTTTAAAATAAACTCATGGAAGTTATAAGGGTAGATTTAGATTAGTTTCCTACTTTCAATAAAAGAATAAAATTTTGATGTCAAAAGGTTTACAAGTCCAAGTGCACCTTATGAAGAAAAAATGTTAGGAAATTAGGTTGTGTAGGTAGTTGTCTGGGAAGAAATTGATTTGTTATAATGTAATACTGATCATCTTTTCAAGCAGCATGATCAAAGAAGAAGAGGTTGTCAAAATGCAAAGCATAGGTCTACATTCCAGAGATAAATCTATGAGGTTCTTAACACCTCCAAGGAGTTACCATCCCCAAGTGGAGCCACTGTTAGCCATCCATAATTTTGACATATTCAAAGATGGCTAAAACATGTCTTTTAGCCTTCAAGAAACAAATTTTAAGAAATTTGTGAGTTCTTGAAGTCTACTATGTTCAATATCCTTCATAAGACCGATCTCATTGATTTTTTCACTTAAAAAATCCTTCAAAGAAGCCATGCTGATTCAAAAATAAAATTGCCTTCAAAGCCATAATTCCCACCATTTCTCCATTTCCAAATATTCCCTTCATGTCACCCATTTTCCTCATTTTACCCTTTATTTCCTTCAAAATTCCCTTTTAAACCTTATAAACCCTCTTTATTTGGTTTTAAACCCCTTTTTAACTCTATCAGAACCCCTCAAAAAGCTTAAAAAACTTTTCTTTTAATCCTTTCCCCCCCTTTTATACATAAGGCTTTAAGCACCTTCGGCTTAAGCCCTAGACCCTTTCTCCACCATAAGACCACACCCTATGAACAAGCACTAAGCCCATCGGCTATCGGCCATCGCAATTTCCAAAGTTCTCGCTCTCGCACTCCTTTTCTCCGCCGATACGTGAAACCCTGATCGCATATCTTCTGTCAACTCCTTCGAGATCTAATGGCTGTCGCACTTTCACAGTTTCCAAAGTTCGCATCCCATTCTATTTTCCCCCACCGATGTGCTTTCCCACTTTAATCCCCACCGTTGATATCGCTTCCGATGTGACGGTCCTCGCTTAATCGCAATTTCTCCATTCCCTTGACCCCTCATCAACCATCCTTAATCTCCGCTTCTCCGACTTAATCCCCACCATGGATCTTCCAGATCCGATGGCTCTCATTTATCCCCGTTTTCTTCCACCCCGCTAGCCTTATATATCTTCCCGTTTGATCTGAGCCGTCCATTCCTCCCAAATCAACAGTCACCACTCAATCGCAAATTTCACCCCACCCATCAAACATCTTGCTACCCGACAAAGTAGATGATGTCACTACTGGTCCCACCCGACCACGAATCTTCCCCATCGCGTTAACCCTCTGTCGTAGATCTGGATCCCCCAGATCTAACGGCCCACAATCATCTTCGCGCCCGTTTCTCCATAACTGTTTAAACCCCATTTTCAACTTGAAATTGGAAGTTTTGATGTGGACAGGTGTCAATGCCTGAACTGTATCATGTTCATTTCGTCCAAAACCATTTACCGCTTGAATCCTGCGCAAATACCACCCCGATATTGCACAAAACTGCTCATTTCCATTTTCACGCCATATTCAAATGTTTCCCTGGTTTTTCATGGTTTCACCATGGAACCCCTTCCTTGCAATTTCCTTCCTCTGCAAAGCTCCTTTGCCCTCACCCAAGCCTTCTGAAGCAGTTTTAAGCCCTCGTGTAGGTTTATTTAATAGGTTTTAGTGATGTTTACAGGTTTAATGGCGCTTCTAAAATAAAAAGCCATCCGACAGCAAATATAGTTGCAGAGGCTGAGGATGACGATCCTCTGTGGCTGAATTCAATGTAGAAAGGGACATAAAGGGCCAAATAGTCATGTTTTAACCAATGCATCATGGGCATTGGTTACACAGTGAGCCCTCCAGCGCAAGGCACATGTACACAACAATCAGATGAAGACCAAATCAGTGTTAAAGTGCTGAAGATAGACAGATCCAGACAAACAGCATTCAATGCTAGATCTTCAAGGCTATTTATTTCTCCAGAGATCAAAAAGACACATGTGGCCTAATTTACCTTCAAAGACACCTTAACAGCGATCTGGATGACAGAACCTCTTTATAAACTGTCAGGGCAGTGATTATAAAGGCATGGGTGGCCTTAAAACTAAATGTTTCACCTAACTTGTCCCAGAAGCCATGACAAAGTTACTGCAGTCAAAAAATATCTCCAAAAGCACACACTTCGAAGTTATTACCAGCCTACCAGATATGCCTCAAAGTTAAACAAAAGCAACTAGAGTGGTTCACAAGTTAATATAGCATTGATTGAGCAGAATGGAGCATCCAATGCACATCTATTCTATCTTAAATGATCATTAAGACCACTTCTTTCACTTCTATTCCTCATTCACCTATAAATACTCTTTGAAGTTTCATTGTAAGGGGTAGGAAAATTGTTAATTGTTGAAATGTTATTGAGTAAGAGTTGTTGAGTAGTTGTAATATAGTAGGCTGGGAAGATAAGTATTGGATTGTAGAAAGACATTGGACTCGAGTATGTAACTTCTTGGACATAAAATACACAAGCAGATTCACTGGATCCTGATCTAAATCATTCATGATGTTTTTCCTTATTGTCACCGTTGCTTCTTATGTTTTTCACTTTTTTCATATTCTCTGGTAAAGAGCAGGAAATATATATTAGGATTTACTTCTAAAGTACCCTAATTCTGACTGATAAGCTTTATCTTAATTTTTTCTTCTAAATTTGTGTTTTAGAAGGAATCAATAGAGTATAACTAGTCAAGGAATGTTTGTGAGCCCATGTCTTGCAGTGTAGAACTTGAGATTCTATTCTTGAGTGTTCTGGAAAGGTTTCCTAATTAGAGTTGAAATAGGGAAGTCTATGGTTAGCCATGTCCTCTAGTTTCTTCTCCAATAGATAGCTTTGAAAATTTCCCTTGAGTGTATGCTGAAAGCAGGATAGGTTCAAAGTCCTTACTTGATATTAGGCTACTTTTTATGTTTATCTTAAATGTTTTCTACTTTCTGAAGGTAGTCAAGAGGATTACTAGATTTTTGTCTTAGAAGTTGGCTTTAGTAGGAGTTTTCCCAGAGACTTCTATGGTTTTCCCTATCCTTTGGCTTGCTCCCAAATCAGTCACTTTGAAAGGCTTTTCTTGTGTAGTGAAGTTAATAGATTCCTAAATGGTTATCAGCTTTTCTTCTTTCACCACACTTCTTAATGTTTCATACCACAAACTCAACTTAAATGGATATTTTGATATAGATTATTTGCCTTATGGAAACCCTTTAATAGTTTTTGTGCAAGTAAACCCTTTTATGACTCCATAGCCCAATGGATTGACACTTTTTCTTAACCTATCTTCCCATGCTGAAACATCCTTCTACTTATTCCCTCTTTCACTCCACATGACCTTCTCAATTAAAGATCCCCAACCAAAAACAAACAAATCCCTTGTGCTTCATAACTAGCCTAATATCATATCACAAACCTTAAAGTATAGAATTCTAAACACATATCGAGTGATCCCTCTCTTAATCTAGGAGGGCTAGATCTTAGGATTCCAAAGTGGTTCTGATGTTTCCTTGTCATTTGGTACGCCAATCTAGAAAATCACAGAAGCCCTAACATAATGGCGACTCCACTGGGGAATTCTGAGTGAATTACATCGTATACACCCTTAAGACCTCAAAAGACCCATAAACCTCCTTAGATTGGTATTCAATTGCTGATTGTGGACAGCAACTCATCTTAAAATTTTTGAAATCCTCCACCTAGTGATTCCACAACTCCCAAAAGACCAAATCACTCCACTAGTAGAAGACTTTGAACTCGTTGAATAGACACAGTGACCTCTTTTCTAATTTACAAACATGATTCCAAGGATACAATGAACATATGCCCCAATGAGTAGAGATCATATCCCTGGGTTCCCACATAAGATGCCCCAGGTGTTTTGGGATTATAACCTTCCAATTTTTCAAGGTGAAAAGTTTGATGACCCATTGTTACATCTCATCAAATTTCATATACGTGTATGGAAGATAAAGACTAAATGGCATGAAGACTGCCTTATGAAAATGTTCATGTTAGCATTAGAAGGAAAGGCAAGGGATTGGTATGAATGGTTAGAACCTAAGAGCTTGTTTTCTTTAAGAGACATGCACCAAGTATTTTATGAAAAATATAGAGATAACCCATAATCTTTATCATGGATGGAAAATTTTTGTGATCAATATTAGAACATCATACAATAACTTTTAGATATTGATGAGGATTTGGTTAGTATGCATCCTGAAGATATGTTAAAATCTATTCAGGAATTTCATATGCATCCTAACTATCACAAGAACCTAGATGAATCAGTTGAGGAAGAAATCAATCAAGGAATAAAAGACATTCCTCAAGATATCCCTGCAAGAATAAATAATGATTCATCATCCCTTCTAGTTTAGGCTCAAGAAGAAATTTAGCCTCAAATATAGTCTTCACAAGAGATAGAGAATTTCTGTACTTTTTCTCAAAGAAACACAGAAACATTTCCTCCTTTGACAGAAGACGAAATCGATCAGATTATCAATAAACAGCTAGCCTCTGAAATTTTTTGCAAAACAAACACTCTTTCCCATTCACCTAATGAAATTTGTTGTAAAAATTTAGAAAGTTCCCTTGTAGATGAGAATAAATAAAGACCTGATAATAATCCAGTATGTTTAATTGGTGACATTACTTACATTAATGATTTTCCTAATTTTGATCTGTCTGAAGATGATTTTCTCCAAAAATAATTTGATCTTGCAAGATCGTCATTAGTAGATTTGTGGGAGGACGATCAGTTCCGCCAACTCCGAGAAAGTAATGAGCCAAAGAAGGCTATTTACGATATTGATGAAGAAATCTTTAAAAATGTAGAAGAAGGAAAAGAATCTTTGAATCTTTTCTCTGCTTCATTACAACTCATCAGTAACAATTTTCATGTGATTGGGAATCAACAGTCTTTCAGCTCAAAGGTTGAGGAGGAAAAAAATGAAGAACTTCTTGAGTCGGTTGAATTAAAAGAACCTTATCCTGAAAGGGTTGAGGTAATCAAAGAGACCCCTACTCAAGAATATAATGACCTTTTCACCGAGCTCAATCCACTAAATCAAAATACCTCGGGACTACAAGAGGACAACACTGCCAAATATGATGAGTCCTCCAGTTCAGATCAACAATGAAGATGAGGAAGATTTTCGTTCTCAAAAGAATTTTTTTCTTGATCTAGTGGAAGAAAAAATAATCATGGTTCAAACTTACCTGTCAAATACTCCCAACCATGTATTATTTCAATACCCCTTTGCTCATTTTTTGAAGACATTTTAAGAAGGGATAGAGATTGTTAGCTGCAGTGTATCACCAAATGCAACAAAATGTTTTAGCACTGCCGCTAAACAATAAGTGAGATGGGAGGGGCCCTGTCTGGCTGGCATGCTCAAAGAGATGAGAAAAGACCAGTCATGGAACCATCTGATTGACTGGATGTATTGGAAAAGAGAATTTGTCAGCTAAACATGTAAATATTTTGGAGTTAGATTAGGGTAGGTAGGAATGCCAATAAAGCTCAGCCTGTGAGAATTTAGTTTGTTTTTTGTTTTTTCTTTGAAATAAAAATTGAAAAAATACAAAAACAATAGAAAAGAAAAAGAGGGCAGATTAGAAAAAGAAGAAAGGTACAGCCCCATACCAAAAAAGAAAGAGAGTCCGAAAGTGCGCAAGTTTAAATTCCACTACCAAAGAGAGCACTGCTATTTAGTCATACAACCTAATCATAACTAGATATATTTCAATTTATTGTTGATAGGTTAGTGAATTAGATTTTCCAAACTATTTAATCTTGGCTTATCAGTAGATTTGATTAGTATAGAATAAAAGGGGTTCAAACCGGCTCAAAATCTGAACCAAGAAGCACAAGAAAAGTATGGTACTAATCAAATCAAAACTTGAGCCAAATGTACAAAGAAGACTGGTTTTGACATGCTAAAAACTTGAACCAAGTAAAGAAGAAGAAGAGAACTCTAAAAAGATCAAAACCAGAGATGAAAGAAAGAAAGAAGGATGTTTGTAATTTTTAGATCTTAAGCCTTCACAGTTTTGTTTTAATTTTCTGTAAACAAGTCTGTGTGTAGCTTGTTTCTTATGCCATGGACACTACAGAAAATCAGACAACTTAATCTTGGTTTTTCTATATTTAAATTTTTGTTTTAGAATATAGAGAATAAGATCTGTCAAACAGCTTAATCCTGACAGATAGTAGTTAGGTAGAGAAGCTAATGAGTTCAACTATTTAAACTAAAATCATGGAAGTTATAATGGTACATTTAGATTATTTTTTTGCTTTCAATAAAAGAATAAAATATTGATGTCAAAAGGTTTTCAAGTCCAAGTGCGCCTTATGAAGAAAAAATGTTAGGAAAGTAGGTTGTGTAGGTAGTTGTCTAGGAAGAAATTGATTTGTTATAATGTAATGTTGATCATCTTTTCAAGCAGCATGATCAAAGAAGAAGAGGTTTTCAAAATGCAAAGCACAGGTCTACAGTCCAGAGATAAATCTCTGAGGTTCTTGACACCTCCAAGGAGCTTCCATCCCCAAGTGGAGCCACTGTTTGGCATCCATAATTTTGACATATTCAAAGATGGCTAAAAGAGCTCTTTTAGCCTTCATGAAACAAATTTCAAGCAATCTGTGAGTTCTTGAAGTCTACTGTGTTCAATATCTTTCATAAGACCCATCTCACTGATGTTTTCACTTAAAAAATCCTTCAAATAAGCCCTGCTGATTCAAAAATAAAACTGCCTTCAAAACCATAATTCCCACCATTTCTCCATTTCAAAATATTCTCTTCATGTCACCCATTTTCCTCATTTTACCCTTTATTTCCTTCAAAATCCCCTTTTAAACCTTATAAACCCTCTTTATTTGGTTTTAAACCCTTTTTTAACTCTATTGGAACCCCTCAAAAAGCTTAAAAAACCTTTTTTTTAATCCTTTCCGCACCTTTTTATACATAAGGCTTTAATCACCTTCGGCTTAAGCCTTAGACCCTTTCTTTGCCATAATACCACACCCTGCGACCAAGCCCTAAGCCCATCGGCTATCGGACATCGAAGTTTCCAAAGTTCTCACTCCCACACTCATTTTCTAAGCCGATACGCGAAACCCTGATCGCATCTCTTCCATAAACTCCTTCGAGATCTAACGACTGTCGCGCTTTCGCAGTTTCCAAAGTTTGCATCCCATTCTCTTTTCCCCCGCCGATGCGATTTCTTCCTGTAATCCCCATCGTTGATCTCGCTTCCGATCTGATGGTCCTCGCTTCATCGCAATTTCGCCATTCCCTGACCCCTCATCCACCATCTTTAATCTTCGCTTCTCCAAGTTAATCCCCACTGTGGATCTTCCAGATCCAACGGCTCGCATTGATCCCCCTTTTCTTCCACCCTGCCAGCCTTATATATCCTCCCGTTTGATCTGAGCCATCCATTCCTCCCAGATCAACGGTCACCACTCAACCACAACTTTCACCCCCTGCATCGAACATCCCGCTACCCAACAAAGTAGATGACGTCACTGTCAGTCCCACCTGACTGTGCATCTTCCCCGTTGCGTTAACCCTCCACTGTAGATCTAGATCCCCCAGATCTAATGGCCCACAGTCATCTTCGCGCCCATTTCTCATAACTGTTTAAACCCCATTTTCAACGCGAAATTGGAAATTTTGAGGTGGACAGGTGTCAACGCCTAAACTATATCACGTTCATTTCGACCAAAACCATTTACTGCTTGACCCCTACACGAATACCACCCCGGTATTACGCAAAACCGCTAAATGCCATTTTCGCACCATATTCAAATGTTTCCCTGGTTTTTCATGGTTTTTCCATGGAACCCTTTCCCTGCAATTTCCTTCCTCTGTAAAGCTCCTCCACCCTCACCCGAGGCTTCTGAAGCAGTTTTAAGCCCCTGTGCAAATTTTATTTAACAGGTTTTAGTGTTGTTTTCAGGTTTAATGGCGCTTCTAAAATAAAAATATGTCCCACAACAAATGTAGTTGTAGAGGCCGAGGATGACAATCCTCTGTGGCCAACTTCAATACAGAAAGGGACATAAAGGGCCGAATAGTCAAGTTTTAACCAATGCGTCATGGGCATTGGTGACACAGTGAGCCCTCTAGCGCAAGCCACCTATACACAACAATTAGATGAAGACCAAATCAGTGTTAAAGTGCTGAAGACAGACAGATCCAGACAAACAACCTTCAATGCTAGATCTTCAAGGCTATTTATTTCTCCAGAGATCAAAAAGACACTTGTGGCCTACTTTCCCTTCAAAAACACCTTGACAACCATCTGAATGACTGAACCTCTTTGTAAACTATCAGGGAAGTTATTGTAAAGCCATGGGTGGCCTTAAAACTAAATGTTTCACCTAACTTGTCCCAGAAGCCAAGACAGAGTTACTGCAGTCAGAAGATATATCCAAAATCACACACTTTGGAGTTATTACCAGCCTACCAAATATGCCTCAAAGTCAAAAAAAAGCAACTAGAGTGGTTCACAAGTTAATATATCATTCATTGAGCAGAATGGAGCATTTGATAAAAATCTATTCTGTCTTAAATGATCATTAAGACCACTTCTTTCACTTCTCATCCTCATTCACCTATAAATACTCTTTGAAGTTTCATTGTAAAGGGTTGGAAAATTGTTAATTGCTGAACTGTTATTGAGTAAGAGTTGCTGAGTAGTTGTAATATAGTAGGTTGGGAATATAATTATTGGACTATAGAAAGCCATTGGACTCGAGTATGTAACTCGTATTGGACATCAAATACACAATCATATTCACTGGATCCTAATCTAAATCATTGGTGATGTTTTTCCTCTTTGTCACTATTTCTTCTTATGTTTTTTCACTTTGTTCATATTCTCTGATAAAGAGAAGGAAATATATATTATGATTTACTTCTAAAGTACCCTACTTCTGACTGATAAGATTTATCTTTATGTTTTCTTCTAAATGTGTGTTTGAGAATGAATCAATAGGGTATAACCAGTCAAGGAATGTTGGTGAGCCCATGTCTTGCAATGTAGAACTTGAGATTCTATTCTTGAATGTTCTGGAAAGGTTTGCTGATTAGAGTTGAACTAGGGAAGTCTATGGTTAACCGCATCCTCTAGTTTCTTCTCCAACAGCTAGCTTTGAAAAGTTCCCTTGAGTGTATGCCGAAAGCAGGATAGGTTCAAAGTCATTACTTGATCTTAGGCTACTTTTTATGTTTATCTTAAATGTTTCCTACTTTCTGAAGGTAGTCAAGAGGATTACTGGATTGTTGTCTTAGAAGTTGGCTTTAGTAGGATTTTTCCCAGAGAAGTCTATGGTTTTCCCTGTCCTTTGTCTTGCTCCCAAATCAGTTACTTTGAAAGGCTTTTCTTGTGTAGTGAAGTTAATAGATTCTTAAATGGTTATTAGCTTTTCTTCTTTCACCACACTTCTTAATCTTTCATACCACAAACTCAACTTAAAGATATCTTCTGATATAGATGACTTGCCCTATGGCAACCCTTGAATAGTTTTTGTGCAAGTAAACCCTTTTATGACTCCATAGCCGAATGGATTGACACTATTTCTTAACCTATCTTCCCATGTTGAAACATCCTTCTACTTATTCCCTCTTTCACTCCACATGACCTTCTCAATTAATGATCCCCAACCAAAAATAAACAAATCCCTTGTGCTTCATAACTAGCCTAACATCATATCATCAGCCTTAAAGTATATAATTCTAAACACATATCGAGAGATCCCTCTCTGAATCTAGGAGGGAAAGATCCTAGGATTCTAAAGTGGTTCTAATGTTTCATTGTCATTTGGTATGCTAATCTGCCAAATCACAGGAGCCCTAAAAAGTAGGAACAATTTATTCACCAGAGACTTAGATTCGTACAAATTCCCAAGTTTGTCCCAAAAATTCTTCACCATAGCTTCCCCAGATACATTCAACAATACCGAATCTGAGACACACAACCATATTGTGCTCTTCGCCTTCCGATCCCACTTCTTCCAGACTTCATATGACATTGTCATTGGTTAGTACCTGGATCTACCGCGATTCACTGATATTTATCCACCAGTAGATCCTCCATCTTGAGCTTGAACAACTCAAAACTATGACCATTAAATTTCTCAATCTCTATCTTCTCTTCGCTCGCCATCTTCTTTCACCACAAGAATCGATCCCACAGATCTCCCACTGAACAGGGTCTACCTCAGACCCGAGAAAAAAAACCTTCAGTAGCAAAGGCGTCCCCTTGAAGCCCAAATAGCTGTAATACCAAATGTAGGTTTTAACCCTGTACATAAATTATCTGGAAACGAATCTTAAAACAGAAAATAAACAATAGCGAGAGCATAAAAAATAAAACATATATACACAGATATTTTCCCATGGATCCCAAATCGAGATGACCAGGTTGACTTTTCATTATATTCCTTTTAGTGTTACAACACATATATATACATGCCGAAGCATACATAAACCCCAATCCATTAACCCTGGATTAGAGCGTAACCGTAGTTTCCTTGACTGGATCTAAAAAATACCAGGGGTTGAAAGCCATCATTCCCCAAAACCATGTGCAAACCCATGCACAAAACCATGGGTGGTTCCACCCACCGAAAAATAAGGTCCAAATTTATTTTCACGAGGCACTGCCCTGGACCCCGAATGGGGGCGGCTGCCGCTCCCCCATGACCCCCCTGTTGTGTCTGGTGCAATGTACATAGGGGCGTATCAACCCCCATGTGACCCCCCCGCACATGAGTAGTCGTGGAAAGAATATAACACATACCCAAAATGAACAATTCTTAGATGATTCAAATGACAAAACCTCCTTTCTATATATAGGAGTCCAAGTGGTCACAATATAATCCTCGCTAACTTAACAATAACAATGTAAGGGCACAAAAATAAGAATAGTGGGATTCTATGGGGCACAATAATAACAATATGGGGACTACATGGGCACAACAATAATAATAATGGGGCTATACTAACAATATCAATAATGGGATACACTAGAATTATCACAACATTATAGGGACCTAAGAGTCAGTAGTAGAACACTAACATATCGAGCTTGAGTAAGATGCAACTTACCATAAATGGTAAGGATTTCACCTAACTCAAGTATCTACCATGTACTTTTTAACCCTGTACAATAATTACCTGTAAACAAATTCTTAAAATAGAAAAATAAACAATGGAGAGAACATAAAACAAATATATAAAGATATTTTTCCCTGGATCTCAAAAACACTACTACTAGATCGATTTTTCATTATATTCATTTCAATGTTACAATACATATATATGCATGTTGAAGCATTCATAAACCCCAATCCATAACCCTGTATTAGAACATAACTACAGCTCCTTTGACCAGATCTACAAAAAATGATGGGCAGAAAACCATCATGCCCAAAACCATGGGTAGGTTCACCCACTATCTTTTAGTCTACCCACGATCCTTGAGTCCTCCAAACTATTCTCCAACATTCTTGCATTTTTTGATGATGATGATGATGCTTAATGTCCACTGAGACCAAACTTTGGTCTATCGAACCTATAATTTTCTTAGTTCTTAATTGTCTGGCTTGTTGTTTTCTCTCCACATAGCGGGAAATTGGAGATATTAATCATTGGTCTAGCCTTGCAATACCAATTATTTCTCTACACAAAGAAAACTTCTCAATGCTCACAGAATTTGTCAATGCATCTACAACATTCATCAAAGTGTCAACCTCTACCAACAACACCTTTTTGTCCTCAACTATATCCCTTACAAAGTGATACTAATTATCAATGTTCTTTGTCTTCGAATGATAAGTAGGTTTATTTTCCAAGAAATTTGCACTTTGGCTGTCCCAGTATATCTTTATAGCTTGTTGTACCAACCCCATACTTGAACACAATATTTGCAACCAAAATTATTCCTTTCTTGCATCAGTGGTTGTCATATATTCAACCTCTGTAGTTGAAATAGCCACTACATATTGTCTCTTTCTCACCCAAATGACTTCTCCAAATAAGTTAAAAACATACCCACTTGTAGATCTTCTTTTCTCTATATCTCTAGCTAAGTCTGCATCGACAAAGCCACGAATGTCCAAAACTCTGTCCAATCCTAGTCTTGTTTGGTAGCATAGACCATAATCACTAGTTTCACACAAATACCTAAAACCTCACTTCATTGTTGTCCAATGCTCCTTCCATGTTTTTGACATAAAATTGCTCAATACTCCCACTGCATGTGCAATCTCTAGTCTAGGACAAGCCATTGCATACATTAGACTACCAAATGTACTCGCATATGGAACATGTGACATGTCCTCTTCATCTTCTTGTGTCTTGGGACACTGTTCAATAGATAAATTTACACCTACATGAATAGGAAACTTCATCGGATTACTATCCTACATACTAAACCTCTATAATATTGTCTCAACATACTTCCTCTAGTTTAAACAAATCTTCCTCTTTTATCGATCTTGTTTGATTTCCATACCCAAAACATAGTTTGCAACACCAACATCCTTCATGTAAAATTTGGAGGATAATTGGGTCATAAAATCCTAGATAATTTATTTTTCATTTACAACATATCATCCATATACAAGACCAAATATATATCACAATCACCAATTAATTTAAAATAAACACATTGATATGCTTTACTCCTTGTGATGCCAAATCCCCAATATATGTATAAAATTTATGAAACCACATCCTTTGTGATTTTTTCAACATTTACAAAGACTTTCTACCTTACCATTCACCGCAAAGCCTTCTGGTTTCTTCATGTAGATCTCTTCTTCAAGATCCTCATAAAGAATTTTTTTCTTAACATCCATCTGTTCTACCTCAAAATAAAAAGTATTAGCAACAGATAAAATTAATCTAATATTATCTAACTTGGAAACAAGAGAAAAAATATAACCAAAATAAATTCCCAACACTTGGGAATAACATTTTTCTAACGAGTGGGCTTTGTATCTCTCCACATTGGCTTCTGCATTCATATTCTTCTTAAACACGCATTTGTTCTCAACGGGTTTCTTTCCAACGAACAACTCCATGAGATCCCAAGCATATTTTTTATCCAATGATTCCATTTTATCAACCATAGCCTCATTCTAAAGTTTTCCATCCTCTGAATCCACTAACTCTCTGAAAATTTTAGGATCATCATCAATAATATATAAAGAAAAATTTGGAAAGAAAGAAGATAGACTATATCTCTCTAGCTACCTTCTCTCTCGAACCGATCTTCTCAAAATTGGATTTTACAGCTACTCTTTTTTTTTTTTGTTCTTTTTCTGCTATAGAGTCCAACTCTTCCTCCTTTAGCTCAAACTATATCTTCTCATGTTCCTCCGGTAGGAATTCATGTTTAATACAATCATTCACCTCTCTAAACACCACATCTCAGTTGTACACAAACTTCCTTGTTTTTGGTTTCCAAAGCTTATAACCTTTATACCATCCTTATACCCAGTAAATATGCACCTTTCATATTTACTATCCAACTTGGCTCTTTTATCCTTTGGAGCGTGTAAATATGCATCATAGCCAAATACCCTCAGATGTGAAAGAGAGCGTTTCTTACCAGTCCATACATCATGTGGAGTATTATCCTCCAACACTGATGACAGTGATATGTTAACCAGGTAACATACATTATCCACTGCCTTTGCCAAAATTGCCTACCTTAATCCAGCTCCACTAAGCATGCTTATTACCTTTTCCATCAACATCTTATTCATTATTTCTGAAACACCGTTTTGTTGAGGTGTGTGTGGAGTAGTGTTATGTTGTTCTATACAACACTTATTACAGAAATATTCAAAATCCTTCTTGATAAATTCCCCACCATTATCTGTCCTCAATACCTTAATATTATTCTCTGTATAATTTTCCACCAGATCCTTAAATTATTTAAACTTTTCAAATACTTCATATTTATTCCTAAGAAAATATATCCATGTATTCCTCAATAATTTGTCTAGAAATGATATATAGTACACAGACAAACCTAGTGATGGAACCGACATACGTCGAAACACATCACTGTGCACAAGATCTAATATCTCTTTCACCCTCTTAGCACCTGAGGGAAAACTCACTTGGTTATGTTTCCCATATACACAATGTTCATAGAAATCAAAATCCATTGAGAAATTAAACGTAACTTATACCATGCCATTATCATGAAATGTTAGAAGGCGCTACTCTCTAGTATTTCCAAACCTTCGATGTCATGGCACGGGTTTTTCTCCTGAGACAACTACATTTTCTACTTCATTTTTAGGAACCATTAAACTGTTGTAACCATCAATAATATTTTTACCCATAAGTTTGTACAGAGTTCCAATATGAAGTCCCCACATCAATACTAATGCTCCTCGAACCATCTTTCATGTGTGTTTTTCGAACACTATTTTTACATCTGCATCATCAATCTTGCTTATAAAAATCAGATTTATGGCCAATGCAGGAATATGAAAAATGATAGGAAGTGTTCTAATCCTTCCACCTTGTAACTTTAGCTTGAATTTTCCACTTCTGATGTTTCTGGTCTTCCTGTCATCCCTTAAGAAGACATCATCAACATCATATTTCTTATACTCATAGAGCCACTCCCAATGGGGAGTGAAGTGAAAGGATGCACCTAAGTCAATCAACCATGCCTTATGACCTACATGTGTACTTAAATAAGAAGCCAAGTACACATACATACCTTCATGTGAGGTGGTTTTCGCCTCTACAGAAGATGTATCACCATATCCCTTTCCTTACTCATCAGCTTTAGATCTACAGTCCTTTTTTTAGTGACCTTCCTTTCCACATTTACAACACACCTTTATATGTTTTCTTGGAGATTTAGATCTCCCTCTAGATTTAGATCTCCCACTCGAGGGCTTAGTTTTTTATGTTTTGGGATCATCATCGTATAGACAATGCATCTCCATTTTGTATCTCCATATTCTACCATCTCATAACCTTCTATAACAAGGATGATACTATTTCATCAAACTTCAAGGTAGTTGTATCGATACCTATTGCAAGAACCAGAAAAGAAATTGATGCACTTGTCTTTGTCTAAAATTTTTATATCAACAAATAAAAACTATCTTACCATAGTAATAAAGTATTTCAGATGATCTATTATCGAGTCTTAATCCTTCATCCTCAGGTTATACATATTTATGCATAGGAATAGTTTGTTAACCATAGACTTATATTGGTACAAATTCCTTAACTTGACTCACAAATCCTTTGTCATATCTTACCCTAATATATTCAACAGTACAAAATCTAAGAGACAAAATCATATTGTGCTCTTCACCTTATAATACAACTTGGCCTAATATTCTTCCAACATTCTTATCGGTGCCATGTCTGGATCTACAACAATCCACTCATCCCAGTCTGACAATGGTTCCTCCATATTAATCTTCCATAACTCAAAAATCTTACCATTAAATTTATACATATCTATGTTTCCATTTTTTTCTGTCTTCTTTCATTGCAAGAATCGATCCTATAGATCTCCCACTGAATAGTGTCTACCATAGGCCTGAGAAAAATGCTTAAACATCAAAGGTGTCCAATTTAAGTCTAAATAAATCTAATACCAAATGTAGGTTTTAACCTTGTATGGAAACTGCATGCAAAAAAATTATTAAAATAGGAAAATAAACAATGGTGAGAAAATAAAACAAATATACACAAATAGTTTTCCTAGGATCCCAAAACCGGGACTACGAGATCAAGTTTTCATTATATTCCTTTGAATTCTACAATACATATATATACTTGTATAATAATTCATAAAATGCAATCCAAAACCCTGGATTATAACATAATAGTATTTCCCTTGAACATATCTATAAAATACCATGGGCATACAATAATCATGCCCAAAACCATGTGCAAAAACCATGCACAAAACCATGGGTAGGTGCGCCCACCATTTTTTGGTCTACTCCCCATTCTTGGGTCCACCCAATTATTATTGGATCCACATAAAACAAAATTTCTTGAGGTGTTGCCTCAGACCCTATGCAGGTGGGATATCGCCGCCTGCAAACCCCCCATAGGGGGGGAGGCACCCCCATTACACCCGACGCAACGTACAATGCCTAGAGCTATTCATGGAAATAATATAACACATAGCCAATATAGCACCCATTGGCCATATGGGTGGGAAACTAGATGCCAATTATGGTATAATTTTCAATACTATCTAGATTTCCCTCAACCCCAAGACCTCTAAGGCTCAATTCCCCACCTTGGGAGCTTAGATACGGGGGGAGGAAATAACTCAATTTTCTTTACCGGTTAGGACCCTTGCCCAAGAGGGTCACATCCACTAGTCCAACCTACTCTTTGAAGAAAAATAACTCCCCTTTCGACGAATTATTGGTGATTATATATGCTATCTTCTCATTGTTCAAAGTGTGACAGAGTCTCATAACTCCTCTTTTCACCAAGTACTGAATGTAGTGATACATGATCTCAATATGCTTAGACTTTTCATGAAATATGGGATTCCATACCAATCACATCCCACTTTGTTGTCACAGTATATTATTCTCATATATAGAACCTTCTCAAATATATCTCCAAAGAGCTTTCTCAGCCAGACTGCCTCGCAACTAGCTATGCTAGTAGCAATGTACTCTACCTTAGTAATGTTGAAATCCATGGAATGTTTTTTCTAGCTCATCCATGATATCATTGTATACCCTAAACTAAAGAAACAACTTAATGTTCTTCTACCATAAATAACATTTCCAGCCTAGTCAACATCTAGTAGTATATCTCATACCAAAGTTACTCATCCCATGTAAAAATCTCAATATGTGTTTGGAAGCAACCCAATGTGCATGAAGGGGATCATTCATGGATTTAGTCAAAGTTTATACTAGAAACAATATGTCTATATGAGTTCACACAAGGAACATTAATGCCCCAATCAACTATTTGTACTTATAAGGGTATGCCAAGTCAGTTCCAACAACGTCTCCACATAAATTATTGAATTTTATCTCCATTTGGGTGGCCAAATATTTTCATGTTATTGCTATAAATATTTTCAATAACTTCATGAGATATATTCCTTGAGAAATCAAATTCTCTCCTAGCCTCTTCCAAACCTCTAATCCCAAGAAGTAATGCATCATACCATGATCCTTCATTTCAAACTTGAATTCCAACCCTATATTACAGTCAAGAATTAGGGGCCCACTTCCTCTTAGGAATAGATAATCAATATGTAAAAAAAATCAAATGCATACCTAGGAAAACTTTGAAGTAGATGTTTAGATTGGCACTACTTCTGGTGAATCCAAGCTTCCCAAGATAAATATCAATACGGGAATACCAAGCTTTAGGGCTTGATTCAAACCTTATAGTTACTTCTTCAACCTGCAAACATGAGTCTTCCTATCCTTCAATTAAAATCCCTGAGGTTGCTCAACATATACTTATTCCTATAGTATTCCATAATGAAACATTGTCTTTACATCCATCTAATGAAGAGTCCATCCTTGAAAATAAAACATGGAAATAATCGATCTAATAGTAGTGTAGTGAGAAACGTGAGAAAATATATCATCATATTCTTCTCCCTCTTTCTGGTAGAAGCCTTGAGGAACAAACCTTGCATCATAATTCTTAATGCTCTGAGCAGCTCCATGTTTGATCTTATATAACAATTTTGAAGTTATGAAATATTTTCCCTTAGGTCTTGACACAACATCCCATACATCATTCTTCATAATTGATTCATATTATTCGACCATGGAATCATTCCACACATGTTATTTTGCATCTTATTCAAATATATAAGGCTCGAACAAGTTCATAGTCCTCATAGCTACAATGTATCCCTGATATCAGCATGGCTTCCTACTTTCTCTAAAGGTCATTTTTGTAGGAACATATATCTCATCATCGTATACAGTATCATGAATCCATAATGGTCTCTTCCTGGTATGGGGATGACTTGGAGGAGGATCCAAGGGATCCATAGGCTCCATGGGATCATCATAAATATCCTTCTTATATTCAATCATAAAAGGACTTTCGAGTATGTCATCATCATTCTTCTCAATAAGAGGAGGTGGAGGAAGGTACATTTATTTTCCAATGGAAACATCATCATTGAAAGTTACATTCATGCTAAAATCAAACTTCCTTCGAACGAATATGTATATTCTAAATGCTTTATAATTTTTATAGTAACCAAATAATATATGTTTATTTCCAGTGGCTTCCATCTTGTTAATCTCGTCCTTAGACACATAGAGATATATAGGGAAACCAAATATCCTAAAATTTCTAATGTCGGTCTTCACACCTATGAATAGATCTTCGGGAGTATTTTTGTCTAATACTTGATGAGGAACATTGTTTTGAACATATATTGTTATATTTGTAGCTTCTCGCTAAAGGAATTTCGACAAATTTTGATTGTGGGGCATGGCTCGAGAAACTTACATGATGGAGATATTATTTCTTTTAGCCAATACATTCTTCTTTGGATTATAAGGTACAATGGTTTCCTTCTTGATACCTTCCTTCTCTCACAAGTCAATAAATTCATTTGAAATATAATATCCACCAATGTCATACCTGAAGCTATTGATTTTCTTCCCCATTTTATTTTATATCAGCTCCTTGAAGTCCTTGAACATATTAAAATCCTCATCCTTATGCTTCAAATAGTATATATGTGTCTTCCTAGAGAAGTCATTAGCAACCATTATATGCTAAAGATGTCCACCAATAGAGTGCACAGGCATGGATCTGCATAATGTTGGGTGTGGACCCTGATTATCTTATTTATTTTGTATCATAGTGTTGGTCCCCTGTACCTTAATGGGGTGGAAATGACACCCGTAGTTAAATTCTTCCTAGGGGGTCTAGGGGGGATGATTGAGACTTTATGGACCCCCCACCCTGGCGGGGGGTTTCGAGGGCAGCGCCCCTGAAGCTAAAAAAAGATTTACAATTTCCTTGTAAAAGTATATTAATTTCTAGTCAATCTGGGCCATTTATTAAGCGGATGATCTGACGGTAGAAGTTATGTTTAGTTTAGGGTTTTATTCCCTATAAGGAAAACACTTGCTTGTATGAGGGCATTGTATTGCAGCTACGTATTGTATGTGTATTCTCAAAGCGAGAAATAGATAGGGAGACTGTGAGAGAGAACATAGGATATTACAGTGTATCTGCTATAGGTTGTGTCTCTTCATTTTGCTAGATAATAGAAAGGAAGGACTGGCTGTTCGGGGTGGAAGTAGCCGAAAATAGGTGAACCACGTATATTTGTGTCTCTCTGGTTTTATGTGTTTTGTGTGCTTGTGTTTTCTGCATATTTTATGTGTTGCATTGCTTTGTAATATATAATTTTCTAACACATATGTCTGAATGAATTATTTGAATAATTTCATTAGGCTTGTTCCTACTAGAGGGGAATGGACCCCTTCTCCTCTTTCCAGTGGCACATCCTAAACATACTCTATCATGATTGGCTTGAACAACAGGAATCCCAAATATTTTCTTCTTCAATTTTGGTAGAGTTTCATAATGTAGACGTGTCAACCTTCGGTGTCATAGCTCACTTTGATCAAGAGTGTCATGGAAAATTTATATTAGAGGTCTTCCATTGACTCTATAGAGTCCTTCAACTGTAGATCCCAAGGTAAAATCATCCCTCATGCAGGATTCCATGGGCCATGCAATCAATTTTCCTTTCATGAAAGTTACTCTCACACCCTTGTATTCCAAAGAAGAAATATATACCAATTTCTTCTTTATTCCAAAAACGTACATCACATCATGAAGAATAATGGATTCACTAGACTCTAAATGAAATTTTATGGAACCATAACCTTTCACAGCATGAGTAGAGTTGTCTCCAAGAATGATTTTCAAACGTGTCTCCTTAACAACTAGGTTAGAGAGGATTCCTTGTACCTAGAGAAATGTCCAAAATCCCCACTATTTACGAACCAAATATCATACAAATCTGAAGAGGAGGAACTAGAAAAAATAGAAATAAGTATTATTTAGACTGAATAACAACTACATTATTTTCATACCTAGAGTTCCTTGACCTATTTTGAGTGGCCTTCTTCATAGTCATTCAGAGTATCTATTCTCCTCCTATCATCCCTTCTTTTTCTATCATGTCCTCTTCTTCGATCATAACCTCCTCTTTTTTTTTTCACTCAATTAATATTGAATCCATGATTTTTGTTGTAATTGCACCTTGAATCACGTATCCTGTTCAAGAAGTCATGTGGATAGAGACTGCGTTTCTAGAATTCAATATCCCTTAATTTTCCATTAGAGTGCTTTGATCCAGGAGGAGGCCTTCTTAAACTATATGGTATTCCATTTCCTTTTATCTTCTTGTATTAAGTGAAAAATGTAGAGGGTTGTCCTTCTGCATTATTTTTAATTCTTTCTCTAGCAATCATCTTGGCCTCTTGTTGAGTGCATATACCAATGATATCATCAAAGGAGAGAAGAACATTATTTTCACTTAAAGTTGTAATGAAGGTTGCCCAAATAAGATGAATACCTTGAAGAATCGCCACCAACAACTCTATCAAATATTTGTTCACTAGTAGATTGCAATTGATCCCTTAGGTGGGATACTCTCATGATATAGGATTGCAAGGGTTCCACTTTGTTCATATTCATTTATTTTTGTTAATTTTTAAAATATAGGATATGATTAAAGTTTTTGAATTCATACGTCCCAACCAACTTTTCATAAATATCCTTATACTTCTTCAAGTTACCAAAATAAACAAGTAAATGATCTTGGACACCATCAGTGATAATTCTCATGTGTTTGATATCATCTTTCTTGTATTTGGATTTGAAAATAGCATAAGAATTTGATGGAGGCTCATGTACATTTCCTTGCACATATTCGAAATCATCATTGTCACTTAGTATAACTTCCAACAAGATATTCCAAGCAATAAAATTAGATAAGTCACCCAACTTCTCATTAAGAGGTAGTCATCTTGACCAAATCAAACAGGATCCTTCCACTACTTTCAATAATGATTACTCTTTTCTCTTGTCTCCTTAGGCTTTTCTTCACCTTAGCTCCAATTCCATGTTAGTTTTCCACTCTTCTATGTTGTTACAATCACTTTAGGCCAATTATTTTCTTTAATTAGCAATCTTTCAACACAATTTAATCTTCCAATGATCAATAGTAATTTTAGATAGAACAATAAATGAAATAAGTATTAAACAAATAAAGATCAATAAAAGACACAAGGATTTGGTCAAAGACAAGGGAAAACCCCACAATGGGGAAAACCATTTCAAATTATTCGTATTATTATATTGTCATAAAATGTTTAGAAAACATAGTACAATGTTCTAATTAATCAATAAAGAGTTAAATTTAATCCCAAAGCTAACCAAACAATATCAAATAGATGAGTCCTATAGAAAAATATAATCAAAATTAAAATCTCTGAAGTCTGTTGTCAATGATGAATTAAATTTAGGTCAAGATCACAGTCACACCCACCCAGTGATAATGAATGTGGCTGAAGCTATCTAGCCACAAGGAATACCATATCAAGTGAGTGGCTATAGAAAATATTTCCACAAATCAAGTCTACATCTCTTAGAAAAAACATCCTTTCACCCATGTGAGCTCCTACCTTGGAAATTCAAACTCTTAGGAAACCATTTCATACTTGTGTGAACTAATCCAAATAAGAGATAAAGTGAATATGCTTGATGATGATGTCCAAAATAAGTTATCTTGTCTTGTATTTCTATGCTTCCAAGGGCATCCAAATTATATTTAGACCTGAATTTTTGTGCACATGTGGGCTTCCTCCATAAAAATAAAATTTTATTAACCAAATTAAATTATCCCAAATGCTATGAGGGGTCTTTCTTGATGAGGAGGAAAGTCCAAAGAAGTAAATTTGTCCCTAAGCTTCCAAGTTAACAGTGTATCGCATCTTGATCTAATTGATGGACTCTTTCTTACTTCAAGGAGGTATTTGTAGCAGCCAACGTTAATGAACAACATTGTGTATAATTTGGTTGCAACCCCATTATATGTTAAGGGGGAGCATATTTAGCATGAAGAGGTATGGTGTTGGATTTATCATCATTATTACAACCATGTATTATGAAGAAGCCATGCATCTCATCGCATATCATTTTTTCATGATGTTCAAAGGAGTTTTTATTTTTATTTATGAATCATCTTACATGTGTCAAGGGGGTATTCACAGATCACATTACTTGTTTAGGGGGGGCATATTTCAAAGAGATCATCATGTTGTGGTAGCATAGTGTTCATAATTTTAGGGGAAGTACTTACATTATTCCAAAAATTCATGGCATTGTTGTCTAGTGTTGGCCTTAATATGTTTTTCCCGTTTGCATTGATTTTAAAGGGGGAGAGAGTATTGAGTTCAAATTTAGATGTCACGTTCTAGAGGGATGATGTAGGTCAAGTTGACATCAATATAGAAGGTGGAGCTTATTAGAATTGTATTCTTTCCATTAATTTCAACTAGTTCTTAGAATTATAATCATGTTTTATATGCCTTGTATTGGGCCAATGTATGGTCTTCTATAAGTGTCACAATGTCTAAATATTGTATGTTCATATCCTGAAGTTGAGTTGTAGATCAGGTGAAAGAAAGGAGGCTTCAAAGAGGTAACGTAGGTAAAAATAATTCAAAGAGATTATAATGTAGGTAGAGCCTCTGTAGGGTCGACTATAACAAACTTCCCAAATGAAAGAGGATTTTTACTCCCTCTAGGTGGTATTTCCTAACTTGTGTGCATTTTCCAATCAATTCTATGGGTATTCTCCACAATATTTTCACATGGTATTTGGTGGTTAGAGTTGATTTGAGTTGGCCTTCATATAGAAGATGGTTAAAGCTGAAAATAAGTCTCTCATTGAATGAATATGATGGAGTACTAAGTCAAGGTGAAAAATACTAGAGTATGAACATGAGTGTTTGGCTCTCCATATCTATGTGCGATTATTCCTTGATTATTCCAAAAATTTTATTTATAGGAGAAAATTTTGTGTTGGAGAGGTTGATTCCTTTGAGAAAGAAATTCATTAGGGAGATTTGAGAACCAATTGTGAGAGGAGAGACATATTATTAGCAACTTGCTAAAGTTTTTATTGCATAATTTTGTGTTCATGATTCAACAAATGTTTTATGCCATTTTATGAAGACATTCAATTTAGGAGAGTGTTTTTATCTTGGAGATTGGATGTTATCATGTTCTATATAGTACATTTGTATTAATAAAATCATGAATGCAGGGGATAATTTCTTAGAATATCATGTTTTGTTATTACAGAAGTTTTATATGCCTATAGAATTGTGTTTGTATCTTGTGTGGTTGTTATTATTGGGAGATGGTTTTTTTTTATGATCATATTTTTTATGGTGTTTATGGAGTTTATGTTGATAATGTGTACGAAGGAGGTTCGATGTGTGGATTATAGATGTATATGCATGTTATTGATTTTTATATATGTGCGTATTTATTTTTTCACATAAATGATATATAATGTTCTATTATAATGATATATGATTATAATGTTCTATTGTGACTCCATTGTGAATATAGGATGAATATAGGCTCACATTTCTTGTATGTAGATCTCATGGGCTACAGTTTTGAGATAAATGAAATTAGGAACATGTGGACTTTGAGGTTGGGGCCCTCATTGTTGTAAGTAGACGCTTGCAGGAAAGTGATGTATTACCAAGGGAGTAGTGGCTTCCTTATAGTATATGTTGGAGAACTTTCTCAGGGAGTAGAGGCTTCCTTCTAGTAGTGGATGTAAAACTAGTGAGTGTGGTGGCCTTCAGCAAGTGGTGTCCTACATAGTTTATTGGACTCGTGGCTCACATTAATATTTTAGTAGAGTCTTGCACCCTGGTGGTGGCCAGTGAATATGTAAAATACTATTTTGAATAATAATAATAATAATAAGATGGAGAAAAAAAAATGGTCAAATGATATTTAGACGAAGAAAACTACTATTTATTTATGAATTCTGATTTGCGACTTGTATCAACTCTGCAACAACTCTCCTTTATTATTTCAATGATTATGTTGTTTGTATTTGTTTTTGACACATTATGGTTCATGAAGAGGAATCCAGATTTTCCACAGTGTCAGAGAATATTTGTTGATGCTTCAAATCCCAATGGGGATCCATCTTTAGGACGAATGAATGAAGGACTGAAAGAAATAATTAGGTAATTTTCGACCCTTATTTCAAACTTTACTCTAGTTTTCTCAAGATAACAGATATCCTTCCAAGAATCCCCTCCGTGCAGGGACACAATTCTGGTTTTGAAGCTCCTGTCATTATCAATTGATGAAGAGGAATCCAGATTTTCCACAGTGTGAGAGAATATTTTTCGACATTTCGAATCCCAATGAGGATCCAACTTTAGGACGAATGAATGAAGGAATGACAGAATGAATTAGGTAATCTATGGCCCTTCTTTCAATCTTCATTATAGTTTTCTCAAGGTAATAAATATCCTTCCAAGAATCCCATATGGGCAGGGACACAATCTTGGTTTTCATGCTCCTGTAGTTATCAATTGATGAAGAGGAATCCAGATTTTCCACAGTGCTAGAGAATATTTGTCGATGTTTCAAATCCCAATGAGGATCCATCTTCAGGAGGAATGAATGAGGGACAGAAAGAAGGAATTAGGTCATCTACGTCCCTTCTTTTCAATGCATAATATTTTTTCTAGCATAGATTAATGATTTATGTTTTTCATAAAAGAATAAAAACAATAATGTTTTTATCATGTTTATTTTCCTAAATATTTTTATGGGTTTATCCTTGGAAGATGCACTAAAATTTATACATAGGTTTCCAGGGTGAAATTTAATGTTCTATGGTCCTGATCCCCTTTTGTAACCATGAACCAAAATTATACTATGGAAACCTATGCATCCTAGTTGCTCCTTGATAATGTTTTTTGTATTACAATATGAATTATTGCACGTCTTTCTATGTTGATGGTTCTCTGTATGAGTGGTCATATAATTAAATATGTGAAAAGCATGGAAGTTAATTCATTCCTTTGTATATTACTTATGTGGAAATTCCAATAGTGATGTGGCAATGGTCAATGGTTATGTGGTGCATTACAGGTCCTACATGGGGACTAGGGTTGTGATGAGATATCCCCAGGTTAGATTCATTTCATTATGATTATGAATTTTTTTTACCATCACCCTATAAAATCGTACCATTTCCTCTTATAATTTCAAACCGCCTTGAAAAACCCTCCTAGAGTTTGTATATTGTCATTTATTATCATTTGAAACACTCCATTTTTTGTAGAGGCTCTTTGTATGACATTCCATTGGATTACCTTCTTGCAAACCCTAACCAAGTTCTTCATTTCTCAATTCTTAATACCATGTTTCAAATCTATGTCATGTCCCTCTCATTAATTTAACGTATTTTCCTTAGATCTGTTGGTGAGAACTACGCCCATTAGAGGTGAAACCATGGATACATATGAGGAATATATTTCCCTATTCAATAATGTTGTTTGGTGGGAGTTTATATATCCTTTCATAGCACATAATGTTGAATTAGGGAAGTAATATGTACAAACATACAATGGGAAGGTTGAATGAGTTAGGATGTATATTTTGCAGCGAATGAGATTTTCATTACAGAGGTAATGAAGCTGACTATGGAGGGTGAATGTTGGTCAAAGAATTAACCAATTAAGAATTTTTTACAAGATCAATTCTTTCTATCAAAGAAATACTTGTACAACGTAATCAATAGCCTTGTGAACTTAAACAGTGATCCAAGTGGATATCTATAGCCACCCATCTATTCCATTTGGATCTACACCATCAATTCTTGCAGCTTTTCACTTTCAGCACAACTTACTATTTTTAGTAGGTTTTTGGGTCCTGCACTCCCGGAGCCATTTTGGGGCCCTAATGATCCAGGTGGATATTGGTGGACACCCACCTATTCCATTTGATCCCCCACCATATATTCTTTCCATTTTTAAGTAACAAAACAACTTACCATTTTTAGAATTTTTTTGGGTGCTGAACTTCTAGAGCCATTTTGAGGCCCTAAATGATGCTTTTTAGGGAAACCAGGAGCAACATGGGTCTATAAATTGATGTTTCTCACTAAAAAGTTTTATTCCTTGGATAGATATTTCTTATGAGCTATTGAGCACGTCAAAAAGAGATCAGATACCAAAGTTACATCCTCGAGAAGTTGAAACACCAATTTACCCAAATGGGACCCATAGTTTTGGTGCTTCATCTCCTACAGTTAGGTTTTTGGATGTTTAGGGTTTTAAATTTTTTCTCAACAGTAAATAGGCCTTAAAAACTCATTGTAACACATTTCAGAGGCTTGTAGCCGCCACATATCTTCTTAGAGATAAGCTTACCAGCACCCTAGCTATTTATTTATATTATGGTTTTATTGTAACATAGTTCAAAGGCATGTAGCCACCACATATCTTCTCATACATAAGTTACCAATGCCCTGTTTGTAAGCATATTTCATTAATTTTATTTTAATAAAAGGAAGCATTATTTCCATTGTATCTCTGTGTTTATGGTTATATGTGTATTTTGTTGCGTTCCTACATAAATCTGGATCAGTGGTATCAGAGAAGTCTTCTCTTTATTTGTTTTTCTTTGCATGTTCCCAACATTGTCAGGGTATAAGGAGTTAGGGATTGATCAACCTCCCAAGATCAACCTCATAAACCCCAACGATCTCCCATGGCGGAAGGAAAGAAAGATGAGGGAGCAGGAGATCCTATCAAAATCTTGCTCGAGAAGGCCCTCGAGAAACAAAGGAATGCGATGATGGATAAATTTTCCTAGATCCTTCAACGACTGCCCACCTGTGGCACATCTACCTCTAGCATGTCCGCCAACAGGTCTGCAACATCCTATAAAAATCCAATACCAAGTTCAGCAAAATTTTCCCCTCATGGAGGAATTTAACACAATGGGGACCATTTCTTCCTAAGGAGGGAGGAATGATCTAGGTGGATATCAGTGGCCACCCACCTATTATATTTGGACCCGCACCATCAATTCTTTCAGCTTTTTAGTTTCAACACAACTTCCTATTTTTAGCAGGTTTTCGGGTCTTGTACTCTCGAAGCCATTTTGGGGTCGTAATGATACAGGTAGATATTGGTGGCCACCGACCTATTCCAATTGAATCCACACAATCAGTTCTTTTCGTTTTTAAGCTGCAACACAGCTTACTATTTTTAGCAATTTTTAATGTCCTGAACTTCCAGACCCATTTTAAGGCCCTAAATGACGTTTTTTGCAGAAACTGAGAGAAAAATTTGTCTATGGGTCTATAGACTGATGTTTCTCACTCAAATTTTTTTTTCGTCAGATAGATATTTCTAACGAGCTATTAAGTGTGTCAAACAGAGATGAGATACCAAAGTTACATCCCCGGGAAATTGAAACACCAATTTACCCAAACAGGGCCCAAATTTTTTTCACTTCAACTCTTAGGGTTAGGTTTTTGGATGTTTAGGGCTTTACATTGTTTCTCAACAATAAATAAACCTTTGAGCCTCATTTTAACACAGTTTAGGGGGCTTGTAGCCATCACATATCTTCTCAGAGATACGCTACCAGTGCCCTAACTCGTTCATTTCTATTATGTCTCATTGTAACACAGTTCAGAGGCCTGTAGCCACCACATCTCTTCTCAGAGATAAGCCTACTAGCGCCATATATGTTTATTTCTATTATGGCTTTATTGTAACACAGTTCATAGGCCTGTAGCCACCACATCTCTTCTCAGAGATAAGCTACCAGCACCCTTTCTGTAAGCATATTTCAGTAATTTGATTTTAATAAAAGGAAGCATTCTTTCTACTGCATCTCTGTGTTTATGGTTATATGTGTATTCTGTTGCGTTCCTGCATAAATCTGGATCAATCAAACCTAAGTGGTGTGATTTAGTTCTAATTTCTAGAAGGTATGTAACCTGCAAGGGTCGATTTGGCCTGGTATTTTATTATCATTTTAGGTTTCTTATGGTGTTATTATGGTATAAATTGAATTTTTCATTTTACTTGCACAAAAGCATCATAGAAATGACCAAATTGTATTAGAGGGATGTAAAGAACCCTAGATGCAATGTTTTTCATCATGCTTTGATTTTCATGTTGGTTAAACTTAATTAGGTTGAATAACTCGGGGGATACTTGGGACAGATTATTATGTTGAAATAATTTTATTAAACCCTCTAACAAGCATCAGGGGAAAATCATGCTGCAAGTCAAGAAAAATGAAAAAACTTTTCAAGAATTTGTTTCAGAAATCCTTACTTCTCCACCTCTGCCAAAAAAATATCTCTTTGTAACATCGTCCTCCCACATTTACCTAAGCTAACTGGTCCACTGGGGTAAGCATGTGATGAAAGAATGCTACACGTGATTCAATTTCCCTTGTATAGTTAAGGAAGTGGAACAAACAATAAAAGGAATTATGACCTTTCTTAGGAGCTATAGGCCCTTCAGGAGGCAACTAAACCTTCCAAGTGCTTAACTCTTGAGAAAAATTATCATTTTAGTGATCTCAACCCTTAGTTGTTCCCATTAAAATCCATGCATGTGAAGTAGGCCTTCCACTTGCTCACACAACAAGGCATGCCAATTAATGTGGACCTTTTCAGGCCATTCTGAGCTAGCGACCTCGAATTCCAAGTCACATTTTCAGCGCTAGGTCTTAGGCCATTGCCAAGAACTTTATGAAACTTTTAGAAATGATAAAAAAATAATGGAATAAGGTTACTAATTCATTCATTGGTACAAGTACTTGATCTAACCCTTACCAGACATGGAATGTATTTTGTCAAATGTGTTACAATTATGTAATCTATAGGTTACAACAGCGATATCTGAGCATAGGGGTCTCATACATATCTCAGAAATTTCAAGCATGACTGATGTCGCTTGACAATAACTGCATTTTTATCTATTAGGTAATTTATTCATGATTGTTTCATATATTAATCGAAACATGATAATATCCATACATCACAGCTATCATAAAACATTCTTATAACTAAAATATAACCAGAGATATATCATCAATGAAATATCTATTAAAGCCACATAATGTCAAGCACATTTACTAATGATAATACCAAAGGAAAAGGAGCTCTTATTAAGATATTCAAATCCAACCAAGTAAGGGACTTCCATGTACCACCTGACTATAGATTGGGTTAAAATAAATCTCTCTTTCAAACAGTCACCCCGACACCATATTCCAAACATGAATGTGGTATCTCATGAAAAAAATCAAACAAAACAAAATCAGGGCTTCCAAAGGCCAATCTACCTCAACCCTCACCTAGTGCTTTCACTTCACAGTCAGACTCACTAACCATCACTAGATCAATCTCCACCCAAGTTGTCAAGGGCTCTAGAGCTTTTTTTCTAACCAAGTCTTCCAGGACTAGTAACTCAACCCATTGTTGTCGTCGAGCTCTAGAGCATTTTTCCAACCAAGGCTTCTAGGATTAGTAACTCAATCCACCAAGGGCTCTAGAGTGTTTTTCTAGCAAAGGCTTCTAGGAATAGTAACTCAACTAAAGTTGTTATAGGTATTCCAGGGCATTTATCAAACCAAGGCTCCAGGAATTAGTAACTCAACCCATAACTATAAAGAACATGCGAACCAACCAGAAAGAAAAAGAAAAAAAACCCATAACACCGCAGTTTTCCAGGAAATGAAAAGGCCAGGAAAAAAAACACTGTCAATCCTCCATGCTAATGACAATTCATAACCAAGAAACCACATGCATGTGCCATTCATGCCAAAAATAGAATGGAAATAATACATGAAACTCGGTACCTGTAAGAAAATTTTGTTGTAGTTGTTGATCCTGATTTACCCTTACACTTTCCTTATCTTCCTTTTCATTATTGCTCCAAATCCCAAGTGTGCCACACTCCTCCAAGGGTTCTCCAAGAAATCTCTTAGTGTCCAAGAGTATGTGTGTGTGAGAGAGAATGAGAGCTCCAAAACTGAACTAAAAAAAGTTTGAACTGACAAAATCTATGAACTAATCCTCAGAAGAATTTTATCCATGGGGTGAAAATGTGAAGTTGGGAAACACTTTTTGCCCTTTTTTGACGTTGAAAATTGTAATTTTCTATGTTTTTCAACTTCAACTCCACTAAACTCATATTTTTTATCGCAAATTATGCTTTGACATAAAAACAAGAATTGTAGAGAATTGTCTTACCTCCATACCGATATTTAAAAAAAAAAAAATATTGACATATAGAGGGGTAAATTTGTTGTTTACTAACTGCATATACTTGAAATTTTCAAGCAAACATAAATAGTCACTTTATTATCCTTTACTTTTTTTAGGGAAGGTTATTCATTTTTTGGAAAAAAACCATAGCATCATAATCTGCATATATTGCACTAGTGCACAGACTATTGTTTGATAATTTTCGGATCAAATCACTATTTTTTATTATTTTTTGAAATGGACGAAGACAAAAAAATAGTGATGTTTCAGTACATTTTATTATCCTTTCATTTTATTTTCAATGTGATCGTCAATAAGAAAAATGAGAGTACCCTTTTGAAGTAGACAGGGAGAGGAAGTGGACTATGATTTTTTTAAATTTTTTGGTGTCCTCGTTTGAAAGTTATTGAATTTTCATTCAGTGCAATTTTTCAAACAATGAAATTCCATAGTGACATAGTTTAGTAAAAAATTAATAAAAAATTGAATTTTTTAATGAAACTCCATAAATCTCACATCATCAAAAACTAGATTTAGAGACGAATCTAATGGTACTTGGTCCGACATATAACATTTTTTTTTTGTAGGTGTTCTGTCCCTCCAAAGTTGCAGGTTTCTCAAAACTGCAGAGTTTTCTGAGTTTTTTGTTGACCAGAAACTCTCGACCGAGAAAAACTCTCGGCCGAGAAATTTTTAAAACTCTCGGCCGAGAGTTTTAAACCAATTTATGCGCGGGAAAACCCCCTGGCAAAATTTTTAAAAACTCTCGGCCGAGAGTTTGCGCAATAAAACTCTCGGCTGAGAGTTTTATTGTGCAAACTCTCGGCCGCAAACTCTCAGCCGAGAGTTTTTCTAACTCTCGGCCGAGAGTTTTGTGACACAACTCTCGGCCGAGAGTTTTCAAAACTCTCGTCCGAGAAAATACGAAATATTTAAAATCTCTCGGACGAGAGTTTTGAAAACTCTCGGCCGAGAAATTTAGTTGACTTTTTTTCTCGGCCGAGAGATTAAAAAATTCTCCCGAATTCTATCTCATGCCAAAAAGTGTTTCCCAACTTCGCGTTTTCGCCCCATGAGGCCTCTACTTTCTTCATTTTACTTGATTTTCCTCCTCATATGAAACCTATTTCATTTCACTTACCTTTCCTTATATTTTCCATTGTTTTCATAAATAAAATGCCAATAAATGTCTCATTCCTTTCCAAATCCTTTATCATTTCCTTTTCCAATTTCTATAGCCATTAATTAATCATAAGTGATCCCCATCACTATGTTTTTTCCCAACATTCAGCTTGGAATACGTGTCCTATGACCTTGGTTATTATTTTTATAATACTAACTTTATTACATGGATTTTTTACCATGGTTGTTACAAAACCCTCCCCCTTGGGGGAACACTGTCGTCTGTGTTCAATGACACCTACAACTAACAAGACCGCTGAAAAGAAAAACATACTACCCATGGATATTTATAAATTAGCTCGATGCATTATTTAAAATTATCATCCTACTAAGAACAAAACCAACATGAAAATCATAACAACCATAACAACATGACAACCATACCACTAATTGGAGTTTTTCCACATAACTCGATGCGGTATATACATCATACATATGCATATACATTGACATGACCAAAACACAACATCAACACATATACAAAAACTTATTTCCTCAACCAACAAAAAAGGAAGGCTACATAGTTCTTATCTAATCATCCATCTTCCATGTAGCTTCATCAGGCCCATAGTGCGTCCATTGCACTTTAACTTTCCTGATTGCTCAATTCCAGAGCATGAGCACCTTTTGCTACAAAATGCGTTGAGGTTCCTACTGGAATTCTCCTTCTCGATCCACCTAAAATATAAACTAGTCAATCACATGTTCAACATATTTAACATACGTTTTAATCGATGACACATGGAAAACATCATGGAGTGTTAGTGTCAGAGACAGTTCAAGTTGATATTGGGCTGATCCAACCCTTTCAATAAACTTGAAAGGTCCATAAAAATTAGGTGCCATATTTGTACATGATCCAACCTTCAAGGATATCCTCTTGGGCTTGATGTGAAAACCTGTTCCCCAACCTGAAACTCCTTAAACATATTGTTCTGATCTGCACAACTTTATTGCATATCTTTTGCTACCTTCAAATTCTTCTTGATTACCTTCATTTCCTATTCCATATCTTCTAAAATGTCTAGTCCAATCAATACCATGTTCATTGGATTACTCCAAGTAATGAGAGTATTACAAATCCTCCCATATAGTGCCTCGAATGGGCTCATCTATAATGAATCATGATACCCATTATTGTAAACAAACTCAACTAGAGGTAGGTAAGTTTCCCACTTTCACTATCGATGCATCACATACACCCTCAAAATGTCCTTCAAAATCTTGTTGACCCTCTTTGTATGTCCATATGTCTGCAGATGATAATTTTTCTTGAAGGGAAACTCTATACCAAAACCTACAAATAACTCTTTCCAAAACCTAGAAGTGAACTTATAATCTTTTTCTGACACTATACTCTTTGGAACACCATCCAACCTCACTACATATCTGATGAATACTTATGCCACATCACTAGTTGAATACATAGAATTCACTGAAATGAGGTGCACTACCTTTGTCACATTGTCCACTAGAACCATAATAGAATCATGTTGTTTAGATGTATTCGCAAAAAATATAATGAAATCCATGGAAATGGCATCCCATTTCCACTATGGAATCGAGATAGGTTGAAGTAATACAACTTGATGCTTACACTTTTCTTTCATCTACTGATAGTCAAAACATATAGCCACAAAATTTTCCACTTCCCTCTTCATATTCCGCCAATAATAAAACTTATTCACTACTATCAAGTTCTTCTAATATCCTGGGTGAACTGAATATGCCTTGACATAAAATTCCCTCAAGATAATATTCTTGAGTGCACTATTATTTGGCACATAGATCATGTTCCTAAACCTCACCAAGCCATTTGCTATGAGACAATAGTCCACATCCTAATCAACTGTACCTTCTTGTAAATTTTTCATAAGCTCCCTATACATTTCATCATGTTGTCCTACCTACAAGATCCGATCCTATAAATTTATCACATAGGAGATCATACCTGCTATATGATTCAATTGTATCCTCCAGCTAAGATCATTTGAAACCCTATTCTCTTTCCACTTAATGTACTTGATCTCAAAGGAAAACTTACAGATCATGTCCAACCATATAGATTTTCAGGTGTCCAGATTCAGTTGGTCAAATAGATATCTCAAACCATCGTGATTACTCATCAATACAAAGCTCCTTCCAAGAAGATAATGTCTCTACATATTCAATGCATGGATGATCACTACGAACTCAAGATCATGTGCCAGATAATTCTCCTCGTGGTCATTTAGTTTCCTCGATTCATATCATACCACCTATCCTTGCTTCATAAGGACTCCAACAAACCCTCTCTTGAAAGAATTTATGCATGCTATTAACTCTTTATCTTGATTCACAATATTTAGAACTGGAGCATTTATCAACAACTACTTCAACTACTCAAAACTAGTTGCACATTCCTCTGTTCATTCAAATTTCTTACCTTTCCTTTACAACGATGTAATTAGATAAGAAACTTGTGAGAAGTTCTTGATGAACCTCGTATAATTACCTACTAACCACATGAATTATCTTACCTCATCCACATTCCTAGGAGCTTCCCACTCCATGATATCCCTTAGTTTTTTTTGGATCCATTGTTATACCTTCCTAGGAGACAACAAGCCCCAAGTAATGTATCTCTCTCTAAAAGAAACTACTTTTACTAAGCTTTTCATACAACTGATTCTCTCTTACCAATATCAATAATTTTGCTAGGTTTTCGACATCCTCTTCCTCATTCTTAGAATATACCAATATATCATCAATGAACATAATAACAAACTTGTCCAACCAGTGAGATGAACTTCTTTTTTCATGTAGCCAGCTACACTAACCAGGATTTTGCATACACTAATTTATTCAAACCACACTTATCAACCAGGTCAGAATAAATATAGCTATAATTAGATCGAGGGTAAATCAAAATAGAAAAGAATTGATCAAAAAGCTTATCTTCCATCTCGATAATAGATTTATGTTTATTTGTTCGCTATTTATCTACCACTGCATAAATCTGAGGAATACATTGTTGGAAATATTGAGAGGGGGGGGGGGGGTGAATCAGTATTTATTTCAATTAGGGCATTAGTTAATATTAAATTATTATCAGTGTTCAAAAAATAATAGTAGTAAACAAAAGGAACATAAATGCACACAGTTTTTAAGGTGGAAACCCACTCCGACACAAGAACAACCTAATGCTTTTCTAATAATTCTTTAATATTCAACTCCAATTGAAAATAAAGATCCAACTTCCTAGAATCTAGAAAAGAATTCTTCTCTATATCACACTAGATGGACGCTCCAACACTGGAGATTCTTCAGTAGTCAACTGAACGGAGGCCCCAACACCCAATGAGCTACAAATCACCGTAGCACCACCCTAGCACCCTATAGAAGAATAAAAGAAGAATGGAATCTCGTACAATGGAAAATGGTCCACTTTACAATGATATAGAATGATGTAGAAGAAGAAGACACACTAGACCATAACCCCAACTATGACACAACCACCTAATGATGATGCTAGACCTCCCGACACTGCCTCTTCAACTCTTGGCAGATAGACACTTGTACAATTATTACAATGATGTATTTCCAATGAATTAGTACAATGATATCTTTACAGTGACTGTATGCAGTGCTGCCTACTTGAATACTTCATGTGATGAAATTCTTACTGCTATTCTGCACCTTGATTGTTGCTCTTGTCATGCTACCCTCTGCTGCACCTTTTCTACCCTAGAAAGTCTAGTCCTTTGCAGCCCTTGACAACACATTATCTAGTGTTTTCTTTCCTTCTAGGAGCTTGATATTGAATCTGGTGTATCTCTGCTATTTTAGATCCCCAATATGTGATTTTCGGCCCTCTAGTACTCCTCCGGGTCTTCTTTCCAATGCCATAGGTCTAGCCCAATTTGGATTCTTCAAGGAAGAGTTATGCCCAATCTCTCACAATGCCCTAATTATGTATTGTTTCAGTAAAACAAACTTGTACGTCATGCCACGTGTCACTGTTTCCTCATTAGGCTCTAAAATTCATACAACAAAGACTACAGTCTATGCGATATTTGCCACATTTTACATAATTCCAATCCGATACTCAGAGAGAGAGTTATGATGATTTTCCCAAGGTCACTTCTTTGAGATGAATTTTAGGAGCTTGCAAAAACACTGACTTCCACAGATCATATCTCCGAAAATATTGCACACCTTGATCAGAAATTTTTACAGGAGCTTCCTCAAGATTTTGGTTTCGCCTCCTAAAAATTTCAAATTCTGAACCTTCGTAGAAAAAACATTAGAGCGAAAATTCCATGATGACCTGTTTCAGATAGCGAAATCCTTACATAAGGAGGATATGAGGATCACAACTTATATAAATTCTTAGGTTGAGAGGGGCTCAACAAGTGAACGTGGGAGGGATTTTAGGAGCTTCAAAATTTTTAATTATTGACTTTTCAATTACCCATGCCACAACCACATGGGGTTTTAGCCCACTAACTAGGGTTACAAAATTCAAACATGAATATCTCTCAAACCGCAAACAATTACGTGTCATGCCATATATCAATGGAAATATATCAACAATTAGAAACCATCAAAAGCATTCTTAACCCAGAATATAGTAATTTTGTAGGTCAAAATTCCCATGAAATATTGGGGTAGCCCTCATGCTGCTTGGGTTGACATCAATGACAACCGCTGATCAACCATATCCCCCTTTGGCATTGATGGAAACTCAAGTAATCCCCCTGTGATCATGACACCTCTTCCTACAAAATTCTCTCCCTTTTTGACATCAATGGCAAAGGGTAACTCCCCCTGCCACACAACCATCTTGCGGAGATGTACACATTTCCACTCCCCCTTTATTCTGAATAAGGAAAATCTAATGAGAACTTGGGAGAATCCCAAGCTTCTGGTGAAAATATTCAAATGCTTCAAGAGTACTCTTTTGATCGTCAAAGTCTCCTACCCAATCTACATCTTTAAAGGCTTGAATAATGAGATTGTTACCCTTGGGATATCACAAGTCATATTCTGTTGTTCCCTTTAGATATCGAAGAATGATTTTGATGGAAATAATATGTGATTCTTTTGGTGCTGATTGGAATATTTATACTTGTCCAACTGCTAGCATAACATCTGGCTGGGAGGCTGTTACATATAGAATACTACCAATCGTAGATCTTTACAATGTCTAATCCACATCCTTAGATGAGTAATGCTCATATTTCAACCTTTTACCATCGGAGTAAGGATGGTTTTTCAATCTTCCATTTTGAATTTCTTGAGAATTTCCTTGATGTACTTGGCTTCACATATAAATATTCCTTTCTCTTGCTTAGATATTTGAATCCCTAAGAAGTATGTCAGCTCACGAAGTAAAGGCAACTCGAACTCACTTTGCATATTTGTAGCAAAGTTCTTACTTAGTCGATCATCACTACCCAATATTATATCATCGTATTTAGCTAGTAAGTGTGCTTTAGTTGCTTCATACATAACATATATGTCGTTTGGAGCTCGAATTGCTGTAGCCAAAATCGCACCATACTTGCCTTTCCTGATTTCACATTTTTTGGTGTTGAATATTATTGTGTGTCCTTTATCACACATTTGTCCAACACTGAGTAGATTGTGATTCATGTTTTCAACCAATAGAAAATTCTTGGCTAGAGCATATTTTCTTTGCAGAGTGATGGTACCTGATCCTATAACATTTGAAGATCCATCATTTCCAAAAGACATGGTTCCATCCTTGTTCTCTTTCAGAGATACAAATTTCTTTCTATCTCCTATCATATGCATTGAGCAACCGCTATGAACACACCACACATCTTTGTTGTTTTGAGCCTTGTGAGCAAGAACACAATTATCAGTCTTCTTCTTCTCCCATCTTCATTCATTCTGTGGCTTTGAAGATTCTTTTGGAGGATTTTCAAGTCTGTAGTCTCTGGCTATGTGTCCAAAGTTTCAACATTTGTAACATTCAATATTATTTCTTAAATGTTCAAATCTATTGATGTTTCGTTAAGGCCTGGGAGGTTCATATTTGACATATCTCCTAGAATTGTATTCGTTCCTAGGGTACGTGCAACATTAGATAGATTTATGACCAAATTAACCACATGAATAACAATAGCCATAAAAAATATGTTGGTACCTAGATGGAAATCTTCTTCAGGGAATTTTCTTCCAAGGTTGTTCTTGCAAATCCTATCCAATAAATTCTACATGCATGTCAGATCTCATAGGCTCATTGTATTTTGTTGTAGAAGGTCCTACTTCTTCTTATTTGTAACCAAGGCTAGTTCTATCGTTGTAAGATCGTTGATTTTTGATGAGTTCTTCCAATGCCCTTGAGCTATTGGCATAGTTTTGGATAGTGTTTCCTTTCCTCACTTCCTTACGTAGCGAGATTACTTCGGCTTCTAATTCTTCCCTTTCTTGGTTTCTTTCTTCCAACTTCTTTTGAAGTGACTCTTCAATGCATTTGTGTTCTTCAACTTCAATTTTGAGACCTTGAACTTGTTCTTCAATAGTATTGGAACGGATCTTCTCAGCCTTGAGATCTTTTATAAGCTTGATTACTTCCTTAGAAAATTCTTCCATGGTCAATCCTTCTTCTTCATTGTTTGATACCTCTTGTTTATTGTGCTTGGCCATAAACAATACTCTTTCATTGGATTCTTCTTCACTATAATTTTCTTCATCGGATGATGAGTTATATTCTTTAGAGAGAAAGTTCCTTTTGGATCCTTTCTTGTTGAATTTCTTAAAGCCTTTCTTTCCTTTTGAGTTTCCATCACTTATGTTCGAATATTTTTCTCTGAAATGGCCAACCTCACCACAGCCAAAACATATCAATGGAAGTTTACCTTTGAATTTTCCCTTACCAATTTTTAGTTTTCTCATAAAGTAAGCATATTCTTCATCTGAAATAACTTCTTCATCATCTCCCTTTTCTTCACACTTGCAGGTGCATGTATTTTCAATTAAAGGTTGTTTGTCCTTATTGGATTCCTTAGATGCAACGAATGCAATTTCTAGATGCGAAGTACCCTCTTCTTCATCAAGTCTCATTTCATATGCTATGAAAACTTCATGTAATTCCTCTTTGCTGATTCTGTCCATATTTACACTATATTCTAAGACTGATACCTTTGGGTTGAATCTCGTTGGTAAAGTTCTAAGAATGTTTCGTATAATAGTCTTCTCGTCAACTGGCTCTCCCAATCCTTCCAGAGTATTGGTTATTTCATCAACATATTGGATATATACAACAATGTTGCAATCTTCTTTCATTCTGAGTTGCTCAAATTTTTCTCTATAGGTTTGAAGCTTTGCTTCTTTGAAATTTGAGTCACCTAAATATATATTCTCAATCTTGTCCCATACGTTTTTGGTTTTTTTACAACCCAACACCTTGTGATAAGCAAATTAAATAAGTACACTAATAATAATATTCTTTGTTTTTGCATCATTTACCAAATTCTTCTAACCTTGTTCATCCGCGGTTGATGTAAATCCATTTTGAACAGTTTCCCATACTTTGTAACCTTGCGCCAAGAGATATACCTCCATTTTTCCTTTCTATAGTGCATAATTATTTTCATTGAAAAGAGGTACACCATTCTTGGTATGCTCCATGACCTCCTTCCAGCTGTTAAAATGCTATTGAAGGAACAAAGCTTTGAAACCAATTGCTAGAAATACTGAGAGGGGGGTGAATCAGTATTTATTTCAATTAGAGCATTAGTTAATCTTCAATAAATATCAGTGTTTGTACAACCATAGCAGTAAACAAAAGGAACACAAATGCACACAGTTTTTAAGGTGGAAACCCACTCCGGGACAAAAACCACCTAATGCTTTCTAATAATTAAAATTTAACTCCAATTCAAAATAAAGCTCCAACTTCCTAGAATCTAGAAAAGCATTCTTCTCCAGCTCCCACTGGATGGACGCTCCAACACCCGAGATTCTTTAGTAGTCAACTGAATGGATGCCCCAACATCTAATGAGCTACAACTCACCCTAGCACCACCCTAGCACCCTATAGAAGAATAAAAGAAGAATGGACTCCCGTACCAGGGAAAATGGTCCACTTTACAATGATATAGAATGATGTAGAAGAAGAAGACTCACTAGACCATAACCCCAACTATGACGCAACCACCTAATGACGATGCTAGACCTCCCGACACTGCCTCTTCAACTCTTGGTAGATAGACACTTGTACAATTTTTAAAATGATGTATTTATAATGATTTAGTAAATTGATACCTTTACAGTGACTGTATGTAGTTTTGCCCACGTGAAGACTTCATGTGATGAAACTCTTGCTGCTATTCTACACCTTGATTTCTGATCTTTTCGTGCTACTCTCTACTGCACCTTTCTTTGATTTTCTTCCTTAGAAATTCTGGTCCTTTGCAGCCCTTAACAACACATGTTATATCTTTTTCTTGCCTTCTAGAAGCTTGATATTGAATCTGGTGTATATTTGTTATTTCAGATCCCCAATATGTGAATTTTGGCCCTGAAGTATTCCTCTGATTCTTCTTTCCAATGCTACAGGTCTGACCCAATTTGGATTCTTCAAGGGAGAGTTATGTGCAATATCTCGCAATGCCCTATTTATGGACTCTTTCAGGAGAGCGAACTTGTACGACATGCCACATGTCACTGTTTCTTCATTCAGTTATGAAATTGATACAAAAAAAACTAAATTTTATGCACTATCTGTCAATTTTTATAGAATTCCAATCCGATACTCAGAGGGAGAGTTATGACTATTTTCCCAAGGTCACTTCTTTGAGATGAATTTCGGGAGCCTGCAAAAACACAGACTTCCACAGATCATATCTCCGAAAATATTGTGCACCCTCATCTGAAATGTTTACAGTAGCTCCCTCAAGATTTTGGCTTCGCCTCATAAAATTTCAACTTCTGAACCTTCGTATAAAAGAAGTTAGAGCAAAAATTCCACGATGACCTATTTCAGATAGCTAAATCCTTACATAAGGAGGATATGAGAATCACAATTTATATAAATTCTTAGGTTGAGAGGGGCTTCAACATGTGAATGTGGGAGAGATTTTAGGAGCTTAAAAATCATTAATTATTGACTTTTCAATGACCTATGCCACAACCCCATGGGGATTTAGCCCACTAAATAGGGTTACAAACTTCAAACATGAATATCTGTCAAACTACGAAGAATGACTTGGTGTGCCGTATATCAACGGAAACATCTCGACAAGTAGAAACCATCAAAAGCATTCTTGACCTAGAATATAATAATTTTGTAGGTCAAAATTCCCATGAAATATTGGGGAAGCCCCTGGTGCTACTTGGGTTGATATCAATGACAACCACTGATCAACATACTTTTTCCAACATCCCCCACTATTTGTGCCTCTTCAGCACTGTAGGTATATGATATACCACCCTAATGATGTGGAAAATATATCCTATGATGATCTCCTCCATAAGTACAACACTACAAGGGCTTCCTACCATAACCCTTTTTCTACTCCTCAAACCAAAATATCCGTCTTTTGTCAGATGCATCGAAATTCTTAGGCGATGTTGCATTCGTTTTGTTATATGTGCCCTGAGGTCTTGTTCACTTCTTATCCAATTTTCCTTTATTCTTATCATTACCTTTCCAATCCTTCTTACTCTCATATCTATTCTTTGATTTCTCATAAAAATGGTTTAGCTTCCTAACGGCTTCATCTAATGATCTAGGATCATCAAACTCAAAATTTTATTTGAAATATACCGACAACCCACTGATGAATATTTGAATCTTCTCTTTATCCTCCTTCAAATAAGGCACATATCTCAATAACTCCAAGAATATGCTAGTGTACTCCTCATCGATCATAGATGCCATATTTATCTCTTAGAATTATTTTTCCCTATCATCATAGTATCTCTCTTAGATACTTCTTCCTGAATAGTCTCTCAAACTTACTCCAAGTCAAATCCACTTCATGAACAAATATTCCATTCTTTACATATTCCCACCAAATATCTTATTTTCCTTTAATACTGAACATAAATATTTTGGCCTTCATGTTTTCTGAGTAATCATCAAGCCAAAAGAGCTTATTTATTCCAAGAAACCATGCTTCTTCATATTGTAACTTCTTCACTTCTCCATCAAATATAGGCAGATTTTCTTTGTTGAACTCATTCAGAAAATATCCCCTTTCATTCCTCCTATATGGATGATAGCAATGATGACCATGATACCTATCTGAACTAGAACTAGAGTTAATAACATGTCCACTACCTCGTAGATATGGTGTATCCAAGAATATTTCATCTATGATTGTATCAACTCTGTCTGACCTATTCCCACCATGTGATCTGCTATAATATCTTCCATTAGTCCTATCCTCCTATCCATGACTGATACTAAGTGGTCCCTATCCTTGCAAGTCTGACAAGCTTTGTAGAATCACTGCATTGACTTCTACTTGTTTCTCATGTTACCTAACTAGTATTTCCTATGATTGAATGATTTGGTCATTATCTTATTTTCAACTCCTTATTTCTGCCTTCAAACTTATCAAAGTATATAATATGTTATGGGAGTACCCATCACCATGTTGCTCATCTGATCTATAAGGAGAATCTCATGAACTTCAGTCTACCATATTTCTATTCATCTTTTTTCTTTTCTTCCTACAAAGCATATCACGCTAGATATACTAGATCATAAAAAACCAACATACCCCAGTTTAGCTCAAAGGAGGATATCTCGTCTCCAAAATCCACTAGATTAGCAAAATATATGTATAATCATAATCATCACAGGATATATACATCATCTCAATAATAATCTAGTGAACATTATGATGCCAAAAATGCAACAACAAATGCACGCATTACAGTGTATTTATGACACACATGCATACTCAATACATACAAACACTGACACACATTCATGATGAACACATTCTGATAATAACACCAACTTCTGCATGACATAAAAATGACAACCATGACCACCACATGCATATAAAAAAATCATATAGACCACAAGCATAAGGACACATATGTCACCGACATGTACACATGACATCACATTCACCCATGGAGAACAATAGCCAGACATCACCCAACGAGAATGGAACCATGATCTAATACCACATTGTAACACTCTCCTCCCACATTTTCCAAGCTAACTGGTCCACTCGAGTAAACATGTGACGATGTGATTAAACTTCCCATGTAAAGTTAAGGAAGTGGAACAAATAAAACAAAACCATTCTGACCTTCCTGAGGAGCGATAGACCCTTTAGGAGGAAAGTAACCCCTCTAAGTGCTTAACCCTTACGACAAATGATCATTTTATTGATATGAACCCTAATTCACACCCATGAAAAGCCATGCTTGACTGAGGCCTTCTATTCGCTCTGAGAGTAGGGCATGCCAATGAATGTGGAATTTTTAAGGTAGTTCTAAGCTAGCAACCCTGGATTCTAAGCACTATTTCAGTGCTAGATCTCAGAAACTGCCTAGAAATTCACGAAACATTCAGAAAAATATAAAAAAAAATGGAATAAGATTAATAATGCAATCACTGGTAAAATTAATTTATCTAACCCCTACTAGCCATGGTATTAATTTTTTCAAAGATGTCACAAATATGTAATCTATAGGTCATAACACTGAATCTGAGGATAGGGGTCACAGACTTATCTTGGAATTTCCAAGGAGGACTAATGTCTCCTCAAAATAATTTCTTTTTTATCTATTATTTCATTCATTCATGATTCTTTCATATACAAATCGAAACATGCTAAGAGTCATACATCATAATTGTCATAAAGCATACTTATAGCTAGAAAATAATCGCAGTCATATCAATGATGAAACAACTATTAAAGCCGCATAATTTCAAGCACATTTACTCTTGAAAATACTGAAGGAAATGGAGCTCTTATTAAAATACACAAATCAAACCAAGTCAGGGACTTCCACATACCACCTAACCATAGATTGGGATGAACCAAATCTCTCTTTCAGCTAATCACCCTCGTGCCATATTCCAAGCATGATTGTGGGATATCATGAAACAAAATAAACAAAACTAAACGAGGGATTCCAGAGGCCACACCACCTCAAACCTCAACCATTGTTTCCACCTCACATTCTTACATCACTAACCATCATTATATATGTCTCTACCCAAGTTTTCCAGGGCTCTAGAGATTTTTTTCCAACCAAGGCTTCCAGGACTAGTAACTCAACCCAAGTTGTTAGAGGGATTCTAGAGCATTTGTCCAACCAAGGCTCCAAGAACTAGTAACTCAACCCACAAGTATAAGGAACAGGAGAACCAACCAAGTGCTTGAGAACATTTATCCACCAATGACTTGAGAACATTTTTCCAACCAAGGATTCCAATACTAGTAACTCAACCCAAGTTGTTATAAGGATTCCAAGGCGTTTTTCCAACCAAGGCTCAAAAAACTAGTAACTCAAACCACAACTATAAGGAACATGAGAACCAATTAGGAAGGATAAGGAGAGAAACCCAGAACACGATGTATATCCATGAAATTCAAGGATAGTAAAAAACCACTGTAAATCCAGGAAATCATCAATGTCAATGAAAGATCATAACTAAGAAACCACATGCATGTACCATGACTGCAAAAAATAGCAAGGAAATCATGCATGAAACTTGGTAACTGCATTAAAAAACCACTGTAGGTGCTAATCCCAATGTATTATTTCACTTTCCTACACTTTTTTTGCCTTCTTGCTCCAAATTCCAAGCATGCCATAATCCTCTAAGAGTGCTCCATGAAAACTCTGTGTCCAGGAGTATGAGAGAGAGAGAAAGATTGACAGCTCCAAAATTGAACTGACAAAAGTCTCAACTAATAAAAGTTTCGAATTAATCCTCAAAGGCATTTTTATCCATAAGGCTTATATTTACCTCATTTTCCCTTATTTTCCTTCATTCACCTCCTCATATGAAACATGTGATATTCCACCTCCCTTTTCTCCTATCACTACACGTAAAATACCCTGTAGCGGATGTTTCTAAGGAATCCATTATTAAAATAGCCTAGATATTCATTTGTAGTGGGGGTCTCTAGAGGAGGTTGGTGGGTGGAGGTTCTTGCGGATGTTTTTTGTTTGGTGCATTTCTCATCATAACCGCACTAGTGCATTTAACTCACAACCCACCGATGTGTACTAAAAATTGGCACACCAATACACCGTGCTCTCCGTACAAACCCACTCGATGCGTCTCATTACTATAGCGCACTGGTGCGCTATGCATAAACATGTTCGGTGTGTCTCAAAAACTCTCTCAGTGCCTGATGCGTCTCAAAAACCCACACAACGAAACAGGGTTAAATAAAAAAAAAATTACTGAACGAAAAAACTACATTTTCACTTCTTCAGTGCTCCAGCCCTTTCAAGCACCGGTGTGAATTTCTCTTGAGTGAGGCTTCCTGCCATTGGTTCTCCCATTCCACACATTGTTATCATCCATTGCACACCTTGCAGATTTCAAATTTTTGAAAACGGTGGGAAAATTTTGTTTCTCCAATTCCTCAACAAATATGCTTCCTTAACACACACATGTACACGTATTTTACTTGTTTCTCAATAAATTAATGTTTTAGCTGATTAGAATTGTAAAAAATATTAAAATTTACCATTTAAAAAAAAAAATTATGTGTGGTGCACTCGATCCATTCAATTCGCATCGTTTGCAGTGTTGTCTGTAAATTTATAGCTTGCACCGTTTGTGGTGCTACCTGTAAATTTACAAGCCACACCATTTGCGGTGCTGCCAGTAAATTTATAGGCCACACCATGAATGGTGCTAATGGAAACCACACTGGGGTTTGGCGCAGTACCGAAAATGAGCACTTTGATTCAAAAAAAAACATACATGGTGGTACGGTCATTTAAACGACTGCACCATTGAATATGCATCAATGTCGTGAAAGTGGTGGGTTGACCAAAATATGCGCCTAGGGGCGAATAGTTAGGTTAGAGCACTGCTATCTAGAAATCAATACATAGTCGACGATGTGGTCATTTACAGGACCACACCATTGACCATGTACTGATTTTAGGAGTGCAGTCTACTCACCTAACTATATGACCCATGGCTCATAGTTTGGTCAACGCACCGCCCTCCCAAACTGGAACATAGTCAACAGTGTGGTCATTTAAATGACCGCACTGTTGACCATAAATTATTGGTGGGCAGTGCATTGATTGAATTATATGCCCAGGGGTGGATATTTTCATCAACGCACTGCAATAAAAGTACAATTTATTTTTTTTGATGCGATAAAAATTTCCATGCACACAGAGAGTGGTGTGCAATAAAAAAGTACACACTGGTACCGATGCGTGACTGTTTTTTGGGTGCCCCGACTATTTTTCTTTCAAAAATATATATATACATATATATATTGAAATACATGTGAAATTTAATAAAAAAAAATTATTTAATATGTGAATCATTCAACGACATTAACATAGAGAACAAAGGGAACCAAAAGAACATATGGAGGACTAGTATAACATGATTCACCTATGGGAGGCAGAAGAGAGGGAGAGACTTATGTACCCTTGCCCTATTATGATAGCCACCCAGTTAGTCCAAAGGTAGGTAGGCCCCCTCAAGTTCTATGAGGAGGCTATATCCTGGGAGGGCCGTAGTGTCTTATTGGTATGACTCATCTTCAGGTGGAATGCCCACCGACAGGATTTCTGGGTCGATCCTGACTAGTGGTATGCACCCACTAAGGAGGATATACATTTTATTATTGGCCTATCTAGGAGAGGGCACGATTTTCCTAAGATCCAAAATGTCCCCATCAGCTATGCAGTAGGGAGTTAGTTTGCGTACTACTAGATATACATTAGGGATGATATATGTTCTCCTGCATATTTTTCAGGTGCCTGGTGGTCAGTTATTTATTACTTCATTTGGTGTAGAGGAGGTGAGGTACCTCTCACTACTGTTGACGACGATTTCACACTATACTAGTGACAGGAAACACATTAGTTTCGCACTTTTATTTTATGTTTATTATTTATTCCAGGCGCCACGACTTCTGAGATTGTATACGATTTTTTTGTTGCAGTTCTGTACAACATTAGACAAATGTTGTTCTCAGGCACGTGGGAGGTTAACCTTGCATTTTGGTTCAGAGTTATTTTTTTAATTTTTTGAGAGGTTTCTAGAGACACGGCCTACTTTTGTTCGATAGCCTCATAGGCCGGTGCACATATGGATGGAGATGTGGGGCCAGATGATGCCCAAGAGGGGCTCATCTGACATTCCTATGAGGATATCTCCTGATGCACTGGAGTTGCTATCTAGTATTAATGATCACTCCTTCATTATTATTCCATGTCCATATGTTGGTTTTGATTAGCGAGGGTGTACCAACATCCTCTTCATGCAGGATGAGTAATCGAATGCGAGAGGTAATATTAGTGTTTTCTTTAAGTTAATATAGTTTCATTTTATTCTCTAAACTAATTAATTATAATTATAAAATTTGTTCTAACACGTTCTTCAACTTGTTTTATAAAATTATTTAATGAAATTGTCTAATTGTTGTTGTGTACTTATATATATTTTGTAGATAATAGGTCATTCGTTGGCGATGAGATTCCACCGCCACCAAATGATCGAGGTGTAGATCATGTTGATGAGGAGATGGAAGAGGTGGAGGATCAGGGTGACAAAACAGGTCCTGATCAAGCTCAGATACCAGCAAGAGTGTGGCGTAGGACAAACACCCGATTTAGGATGGAGTTGGGTGACCAAATATGTCAATTGTTAGTTCAGGAGGGACTCAAACCGGTAACAAATAGAGGGATACAATTTGATCATAGGCTGACACAGATCTAGAGAGGCATGCCCCGTGATATGTTGACCCTTATGTGGCAAATCATTACAGCTACTAGAGCAGTGGCACATGCAAGGAGGGGTATGCAAGGTGGAGATGTAGTACGACAGAGCAATGTATCATCTGATGATCATGATCATGAGGGGATTGATCATATTTCTAGTACTCCACCTTGCACCAGAGATGATCATGATGTGCATCCTACAACATCCAATCATGACCATGAGCAGGCACCTTCTAAGTAGTCTACATCATCTGAGTAGACACGTCCTAGTCCTAAGCAGGCATCTGGTCCTGAGGAGGGCGCAGGTACATCTGAGGAGGCAGGTCCATCAACTGAGCAGGCTATCGCACCATCCGCTGAGCAGGCTGGACCATCCATGAGTCATGAGCAAGCAGTTCCTGATCACGAGGCACCTCTAGATAAACAAGCACATGATCATCATGTATCTAAGCATGTCATATCTATATATATGTGTGTGTGTGTGTGTGTGTGTGTGTGTGTGTGTGTGTATGGTCCATGTATTTTATGTTCATGTTGCAGATGTACTTAATTTACATGTAGGTGTTCATCACGATGTGTATATTGTTAGGTCATGATAGATATTTTCAATTAATATGCAGCTTGCAGATAGATCTATATGTGATAGTAGTTATTTTGACATGAGATGTATATTTGATATTTGTGTTGTGATGATGATATATATATATATATATATATATGGTCCATCTATTTTATGTTGATGTTGCAGATGTACTTAATTTACATGTTGGTGTTCATCATGATGTGTATATTGTTAGGCTATGTTAGATATTTTCAATTAATGCGTAGCTTGCAGATATATATGTATGTGATACCAGTTATTTTACATGAGATGTATATTTGATATTTGTGTTGTGATGATGATGATATATATATATATATATAGATATATGGTCCATGTATTTTATGTTCATGTTGCAGATGTACTTAATTTACATGTTGGCCAAAACCCTAGCCAATCTGGCCAAGTGAGCCTTCACCACTCACCTCTAGGCCTACATTACAATGAAGTCTTCCCAGCCTTTTATAGGCTCCATTACATGCAATACCATGGGCTAAAACCATGGGTGCACAATACCATGTGCCCCAAAACCACTACTATTTACCCTAGTCAACATTGACTCTATCCTGAGTTAAGTTTACCTAACACATAGTTTGTGTAATATTAATCAATTTACCTTCCCTAAAGACGTCATGTGTTAAAACAGCCAATTGAATCAGAGGAGAAGGAACCTGAGATGCAAAACGCTCGAGAAAAGTAGACATGGCCTCGAGGCCAGGCATGAAGGAGGAACGACGATGACCATTGTCCCACGACAGATCCTCAAGAGACATGGTTTCCACAATGGCTTCATCGGAGGGAAATACTTCTTTCAAAGGATCAGGTGAATCTGAATCACCAAGCCATGGGGATTGAGAATAAATTTCAATAGACATGCTCAAAGGAGTACAATCAGGGGATGGAGGTTCTGAAGCAACGATGATTTCACAATAATATTTCTCAATCGGACTCAAAGGCATCGAATCTCTGAAGGAATCAATTTTTTTAGGGGAAGGAATAATCCATGGGTCATCAAACTGAGAGATCATATGAATCTGAACAGTATTTGGTAGAGGAAGAGGAAAAATGCCAATGAGGGTGGGATATTTAAAAATACTTGGCACTACGCTCTCGTAGGGAGTAGGAATCTGATCCACATACAAAACTTTGTTCTCAGAAGAAGAGGTGAAAAAAGACAATTGATCAACAGTAACAATATTTCCTTCATGTGGAAATTTCAAAACATGAAAGAGATTGGACTTAATACATAACATGGTGTGAGTCCAATTGCGACTGAGGAGAATATTATAATTGAGTTTAGAATCAATGAATTCGACCTCGACATTGATTGTCTTCCCTTTAAAAGTAATCGGTAAACTAGCGAGAACACCTAAAGGTTTTTATTTGCTTCCATTAAACGCTTCAAGCGCATTTGGTGATGAATTCAGGGCTGGAGAACCAATAGCTTTCCAACACAAATATTACATGACACAGGTTGATGCACCTTCATCCACAACTTTTTGATGGATGTAGAGACCATTAATAACAACTTGAATAATGAGCACAATCTAATGTGGAAGTCGTGGAACTAAATTCTCTAAGTCGAAAGCAAGACGACCAGCATTGGCAAGATCAATCCCACTAATCACAAATAACAAAGCTCGTCGTTGATATGGAAAACTCTAAAGTACTTGTAACATGGACATGACAGATGGCACCTAAGCCAAATACTCAACAATATTGTAATGGTGAGTGGCACGGGCGTGGGGATTATAAGAAGACTTGCGGAGTACAACTTTGGAAGGTGGTCACACGATGGATTTAGCATTGGGCCTTTCAATTTCAAGAGGGTCATTAATAGGCAGAGGAGGAATACCATCAGCGATCTCCTTCCCTATGGCTTGATGGGATCCCACATAATCTTTCGACCGAGTAGTAATAGAAACAGCTGCAAAACCGTTCATCATTAACACCTGAGAGCCAAATGGGGTAGAGGACTGAGGTTGCTCTACCATCTGAGTCTGCTGAGATGGGAAAGGTTCTTTAAGAATGGCCATAGCTCCCTGGGTGCCTTTGAGCAAGCGGCTCACTTCAGATCGTCTAGGACAGTCCTTGGTGAAGTGCTCCTCATCACAAATCAAATAAGGTTACTTAGGTTTGCGTTGAGAAACGTCGCCAGCACGAGATTTCTGAGAATCCTGCTTTGGGGTAGTGGCTTTGGCCTTACCTTTACCCTTCTTTCTACCTTTAGAAGAATTTTCTGTAGGATTGGCTTAAACATCATTAACTTTTGCGAGTTTACCAGAATTTGAAGTAGACTGAGAAGCAACATTATTGGAAGAAGTAGACTTCGGCTTCCCAGTGTTTGAAGATGAAGACTTCTGAGAAGTCTAAGACATAGAACCAATAATATCATCAACTGATGGAGTCGCTGGTGGTTTAGAAGTTCCAAGTTGGGGAGCAGCAGGCAAGATATCATTTAATGCGCCAGACTAAGAGTATACAAGATCAAGGTACTGGCCATAAGCAATGGCTTGTTCCTTGGTTACACATACCCCCATAGCTAAGTATTTGGTAATCTGATTGACAAAGTAGGTGGTGAACCAATGAGTTAGAAGCTGATCAGGAATTTCAAATTTGATCATGTGACGACGAAGACATCTCCACTCATCGATATGATGCGAGATATGAGTAGCTCGATCCTGTTTCAATGAAGTGAGGAGGTGCATCTTGGTCTCATAGCAGACTGGTAACAAGAAATGCGTAAGGAATCCCATGCCTAAAGAATTGAAATATTGGAAGGCGCCATGAGATAGTTCAATGTACCACTTTGCAGCGGCACCAGTAAGAGTTCGCTGGAAAAGACGAAGTCTAATAGAATCATAAACCCAAGAGTTAGAGGAACACCACAAATGGTAAGTCATAACATGTGCTTGGGGGTATTCACTAGACTTGCCCTCAAATTTGGTACAATCACCATGAATCTTGGTTGGAACCGGAGGCCAGTACGGCTTATAAAGAATGGGATCGTTCGTCAACTTTGACACATCAGGTAATTCCAACATAGCAAGAAATGGTAGTTGAGTGTTGAAAGTCATCGGAGGTCTTTGATAAGGACCTGCATGTACATTCAACCCAGTTCGAGCAGGATTTTGTCCCCACACATTCTGTCCCGAAGGATTCAGATCATAGGGATTAGAAACAGGATAATTCGGTTGATATTGGGTTTGAGGACCAGGATACTGAGTCGAAGTAGACCACTCAGGTCCTTGCTGAGCAGCGTATGGAATCTGCTGTGGAATGTAAGCATGGCTTTGAGGTTCATGATATACAGGTTGATTTTGAGGGTAAGGGACTTGGGGCGCACTATATATTGGTTGATATGAACCTTGAGGGTAGTAAGCGCCTTCCGGTTGAGTTGGCAGACATGGCTGAGAAGGTTAAGTAGGCTGCTGAGTGGGTAAACCTGGCTAACTATAAGCAGGTAGAACTAGCTGCTAAAATAATGGAACTGGCTGAGGAGCAGGTTGAATCAGTTGCTAAGGTGGTTGAACTGAGTATGGAGGGCCAACGGGTTGGCCTGATTGGAAAGTTTGGCCCGATGGTTGTGATTGACCAAGTTGTCCCTGATAAATAGCTTGTCTCAGAGAAGGACCATAGGGTTGTCCTATTTGCACAATGTTTTGGCCATATTGAGCATGTGACTGCGGTTGTGGTGCAACATTTTGTCCTTGTGGTGGATATATTTGTCCCCCAGGAGTATAAGATAGTCCTGGTTGATTTTGAGGTTGACCAAAGAGACTGGAGGGTTGTCCATGGTGGACCAAAGGTTGACCTTGTGAAGGTTGGCCTTGTGGATCGTATGGTTGTCCCTGTGGACTAGAGGAAGGGCCTTGCTGAGCTAAAGGTTGTCCCACGAAGGGTTGTCCTTGTAAGCCAGAGGGCTGCATAAGCAAGGTAGGTCCAAGATGAGAAACGGTCTGATAAGGATCAATTGCCTGATGCAGATCAATAGGAGGCAAATAGACCGGATTACCATACTCATCATAATGGTGCGGATATACATATACAGGATTACCAACAACATCATAGTGATGGAATCAAGGATTACCAAGAGATTGAAGGGGCTAAGAAGTCTGATAACTCTACTGTTGAAGATCCAATAGATATTCTTCAAAAGTAAGACTGCCAAGAATCATAGGAGTAGTGGAAATCACACTAGAAGCAGGTGGGGCCTCCACGGCACTAGATTATGATCTACCAGGACTAGGATTAACATTCCACATTGGATTGAGGAAAATAGACCTGTGAGTGTGAAAAGATCCTAACGACTGATGGGTAACAACTGGTGTGGATGAAGCCACACAGACCATCGGTTGGAAATGAATAGACGTAACAGTAACCGATGAACCAAGTGTCGAAGGTGATAGTCCTAATGAAGGCAGGACCGAACTTTGAGGAGGAGTTACTATACTATATTGTGCTATGGAGGCAACACCAGACATAATCTGACTCGAGGACCTATATCCAAGAGGAAGTGACACCGATGATGGAGATGACTGAGTAGAAACATGAGGGACATCTTCGAGAAAAAGCTGATATTCTCCTGTAGAAACATGTGTTCCTTCACTACCAATAGGACTAGATGAATCCATGTTTGACTCCACCATAAGGCCTTCACAATGAGTACGAGGACTAGGAGGCACAGTAGTAGCAAAAAATGGCAAGCCTGACGTAAGAGGAGGAAAATCTCCTTCTTCCCTAGACCAAGCATCAGAAGGAGGCCAATTGAATTCAACTAGCTCTTTAGGAGGATATCGAGTAGCAAGAGGTAGGACAGACTGGAGAATAGGTTGTGAAAACTCGGCAGACCTAGTGGATTGAGGGGTTTCAAAAGAAATGTTCAGGAAAGAACTAGCACTAGGAGGTAATGAGGACGACGAATCTGGTGGTTCTGCCATTGTGACTCTATATAAAAATAGAAAGGAAAAAAGAGAACCAATTGAAGAGTCCAAGATTAAAACAAAGGAAAAACAACATGCCAAGTAATAAAACTTTAATGGGCGTGTGATCATAGGTGATTAATTTTATGACACTCAAACTAGATTTTGCTGTTTCATTTTTAAAGAGTCGAGAAATAGGCAAAACATGAATCTAGTCACTTTCAATTTTAAATGAGTGTGAAAGGAAAAGTGCTCGATGATCTCTTCTCTTTTTAAAGTGTCATGAAACGATCAAAATGACTACTCTGGAATGCTAAGCAAGAGGGTATACCAGGTTTCTATGAACTTCCACATACACCTTGGTGATCAAATGAAACAGAAATGACCAAGGGCTTGACGTAAGTGTAGGTAGTCTCCCTGAATGTTGTGTTCAGTGTATCATAGTTACAAGGTGGCATACTTGGCTTCCTATGGATAAAAGGATTGCAACCTAGATGGGTATCCCTTTATACAATGGTACGGGAAGCACAAGTCCGTACTACTGCTGTCTAAAGCCAGATGGTGAACGACAACTACTAGGTTTTAAGACACCAGAACACGCCTCTAGCCTAGACAACTAAAATGTTTCGTTAGGTTTCAATGCTTCCTTAGGTTAATTAAATGAATTTAAATTTTATCTTGGTTATGTTTCAGTTTTAAGGACGTATCGAATTTGGATCTCAAAATTCCTAAATGCAAGCTATATGCAAATGAACATCATTTTCAATTCAATGAATGCTAGTTACGAGAAGGATAGATATCTTTGAAACAAAAGAAAACAATCAAAGTATGCGAATAAATACACTAATGAATCTAATTTAATCAAACTAAAATGAAACTCTTTCCTAGACAATCAATCACTAGTTATGCAAAAGAAAATTTCACTTTCGGTGCAAAGAAAGAATGCAGAATATGTTTTTTTGTATTTTAAATGAAAAGAAGTACATGATGCACTAATTACATGAAAAAATGAAAACAAACACTAGCTTAAGTGTTGTGTAGGAATCAAAATTGAATGACTCAATAAAACGAAAAAGAAACACAAGAAAGCACTCAAACTAATGCTGAAATCTTGCAAACCAAGAGAAAGTTTTCAAAATGACCCAAAACAAGCCATGTAATCTTCCCTTGGAGCAATAAGGAGAAGAATTAATCATGAAACAAAATGAATCTGCAACCAAAGCAATCACTCAAAAAAGATCAAGAAAACTAAGTGCAATCGATCCAAGACTGAGACTGGCAAAAATCAAAACGACTTGGTTCCCAAACAGAAGGCTCAGTGCGCCAAACCCTTAGAAACCTTAAGGCCTCAATTGACACAGATAAGAATATGTAAAAACGACTGAGAAAAGAAAGTCGACAGCAGTCAAAACAGTCCCAAAGGCATAAATACACCTAAAAAACAACCCAGAAGCAAGCACAATTGACCAAAAGACTCATTAAGGAGGTCAAACCAAATCCTACAGGAGTCAGCGTGACTGTAAGGCTATAATCCATGCCATACAGGGGTTGGTGCAACTGCAAAGAGAGAAACCTGCACCAATCGGTGCAGCTATTCAGAGGAAAGCGTGCCAAGACAAATAACTAAACTAGAACCTAATGAGCAGAGGTCAATATTGACACTCTGGAGCTGAACAGAGGATGTAAACTAAGCAAGAAAACCAGGAAAGGAAGATAAGAAAATCAATGATTGAAACTGACCCAATAAGATGAAACGACAAACTCGCACTATCCCCAGTGGAGTCGACGATTTGTTATGCAAGTAAATCCTCTCTACGGATAGAGACGATCCCTGTAGCCCTAGAGTGGGTCTAGAAACAAAGAGACATTCTAGAGTGTTGATTCCTAATTATTGAATGAAAAGAGGACATGGTAGATCAACCTACCTGGAGTCCAACGCCGTCATCATTGTTGTAGTGGTGGTGGCCTCTCTCTTCTGTCTCAGCAAGTCACAATCCTTTCGCAATCATGCTCGGATACCTACACATAGAACATAAAGCAAGAACATCATACAACATCATAATTTCACTCATAACTAATATGTAGTCAAAGAGGGCTAAGCATATTGCATTAAACATCTAACATAATACAAAATGGGAACCAAATAATAGTCATGTTTATGTATTGATAGAAGGAAGAGTTACAACCAATTCTTTGATGTTGCAGTCTCCTCCAGCGGGGTTCAGTCGGAGCATGTCTCAGATGCTTGTCAGGGAATTCAGATGTGATAAAGGCATGGACTCAAGCTCTCTTTAAAGACATGGACTCAAGCTCTCTCAATGTAATTCCTTCTTATTTTATCTCTCTAGTATTCTGCTATAGTATGTTTAATTCTCCAAGCTCATCTATTCAGCTATTCAGCTAGCTTGTGCAAAGAGAGATATCTTCTTTTTATAGAGGAAAAGGATGAGGTTAGGATCCCTACAAAGGTGGGAGGGAGGCCTATCCTTTAGGGGGTTCCCATAAGAGGTGGAAACCATAAAGTAAAGGAGGGAGTTCGTGGTTTATTCAGTTCAACCACTCGCAATCACTCATCCTCGAGCTGGTTTGAGTGGAATCTCTGCCTCTATTTTTAAAAAACATTTCATAAACAACTTGGCGTGGGTGGAAAACTGGGACAGAGCACCAACTAGCATGGGGCCCAGTGTTAATCTTCCTGTTTAGCACGAGGGCATAACTAATTACCTGTGTCAAGGAAAAAACAAGGATTTTTGAGTCTCTTCTCAGGGAATTGTCAACATAAGGAATATTACTCTGATGTAAATGGATACAATGATGGCTTTTGCAAGGCATGACACTATTTATTGGTCATGGAAATGACCCTCCAATGGGTGAGATGGGGATTGCAGAGACAGCGACAAAATTTTGTGTAACAAGGAGTTTTTTTGAGATGTGTATAGGAATTTGAGTCACAGAAAGTTATGTCAGAGATACATGCAGTGGTGTGTGGTGGACATTTATACTGGAAAGCTACTGCAATTAAAATTTTAAGATTTTTATATTATTGGCCAACTCTTTTCTCTAATGTTTTTGCTAAAGTCAGGGCTTGTATTGAGTGTCAAATGTTTGCTGGTAAGCAGAAGCTACTTCCACTACCTCTCATTCCCATTTCCACAGACATCCCTTTCGAGTAGTCAGGGTTAAACTTCATTAGTGAGATTCACCCGCAATCATCAAGACAACATAGGTGGATTCTTACAACCACAGACTATTTCACTAAGTGGATTGAGGCCATTCCAACTAGAAACGCCACTCACATGGTAATAATTAAATTTCTATTGGAAAATGTTACTTTTAGATTTGGTTACCCTCATAAGTTGGTGACTGACAATGAAATGACTTTTAAATCTACCAAGATGAATAATTTCTCTCATAAATATAATATTGACTTGACTCATTCTACAAATTATTACCCCAAGGTAATGGGTTAGCCAAGCCATCTAACAATATCATGGTAAGAATCATTAAGAAGATGATGCCAAAAAATAAAATAAATTGGGTCACTCAGCTAGTTCATGCTCTTTGGGAAGACATGGTGAGTAGCAAGAGATCAATTGGAGTTTCTCCCATTAAATTTGTTTATGGTACTAATGTTTTTATGACATTTCAATTGGCCCTTCCTTTTATCAAGTTCTTATAGGGTGAAATTGATGATCTGAATCTCATTCAGAGAAGAATGCTACAAACTATAGAAGCTCGCAAAATATGGGAATCCCTAATGGAAAAAGCACAGAAATACAAAGCCAAAGTAAAATTTGTTTTTGAAAAAAGGGAAAACCAATAGCTATTTCAAGAAAATTATTTGGTTTTGTGTTGGGATGTGAGAAGAGAAGACCATGGAAAACAGGGTAAGTTCAACAATTTGTGGCTCGGGCCATTCAAAATTTTTCAGGTTCTGGAGAACAACACATTTTTGCTAAAGCAATTAGATGATGATCAATTGACTGTGGGTCCTTTCAATGGTCATTTTCTCAAAAAGTTTTTCATTTTTTAAGTAAGTCAGTCTTTCCATTGTAATAATATGGAGTGTTGTTTCAATAAAACTCGATGCCCAATGGTATGTGTGTCTATAAATAGAGTAAAACTTGAGTTTAGTAAATGAAAATTTAGTTCTTGTCATTAATTTCTAATATTGTAAAAGTTCTGAGAGTTTTAAGGCACTGAATCTATGGTCCTTAAAGCTTCACTGGGAGGACTTCATCCCCAATAGGAGCCACTGTTAGCACTGCAATTTTTCAAAGTCTGGCCACCATTGCATTTGTGTCTTTGATCCTCTCTTGTCCCTTTAGCCTATGGTTTAAGGTCCTGGAGGGTTAGAAAAATGTGTCAAAGTTTTTATTATTTTCAACAATATCCAAAACCTTTGAGTCCAATAGTTTTTTTTTCTGTCTTCGCGTAATTAGGGTAATTTTTCTTGTAAATAAGTCTTTTAACTACCCTCAATTTTTAAGGCCGTGGATTCAGTTTGAGAGTATTATTTATCTATAATGATATCTTCTTATACTGAATGATCCAAGTTTAAGCATATAATGTCAAAATCATCTGCTATTTTACGAATAATAGGAAATTGCTACTTTTTCTAAAATGCAGCAATTTTCCTAGAAAATTTGGTTTCAAAAGAAACACAGAAATAGCTGCCTTTTCTAAAAAGTAGCTATTTTCTTCAAAATTTGTATAAGGAATCTAAAAGGCTCTACTCTTTTGGAACAATTGAAGGTATGCTAAACAAATGTACTACCCTTTTGGAACGTAGCCATTTCTAGTTGGAGGTTAACTAAAAAAGAGGTTGGGTATTCTATTTGTTAAGGTTAGTTAATATAACGCTACTCATTAAAGGTGAAGCAGATAAAAACTAAAGTACGTGTAGTAGTTAGTTAATTATTTGATGGAGTGAAATATTTAGTGGAGTGAGTTGGCACCTAAAATCAAATCATTCGATTTCGTGTCAGGTAACCTCACCATAATTAAGGGAATGTAGATCATTGTTTCCCATAACCGTTTACTCCAAGAAAGCTACAGTTCGAGGTTATCTTCTAGCAAGCAGTTAAGACTCTGTGTCTTATTTTTTATTCAGATTTTAATAGGTGTTCATCTACAGTTGAGTTGGATGTTATTAAAACGAAATGGGAAAAAGTTGTAAGGTAAACTGCTCGGATCCTGCTAATACACAGGTTGTTGATCATCGTGCAAAGGCACAGTTTTAGACAACTGGATAGTATCATTTTTTGAACAAGTTATGAGGGGAGAATGTTTCAGTTGCTCAAGCCTTTGTAAAATATTTTAATGGAGATCAAATCAAGATGGGGTATCTGACTTTCAAAATATTAGAAGCCATCATAGCATGAGCTACCCAGCTGTCAGCTTCAGGTGAGTCATGGTATAAAAGAAAAAATTTGTTTGCAAAGGATTTAAATGCATGAATTAATCCTGATCATTTAAATGTGAACTAGACTCCTATTTTTCATATTTCATATTTTAAGCCTGAATGGCAGGGAGTTATCACCACATTTTAACATTATATCACTCGTGAAGGTAGGTCTCCATAGTTCATCAGTATCAAATGAGGTTTTTATCTCATATTTTGGGCTCTAGACCTATGAAACTCCCTTTCTTCCTCTATAACTCATTGGTGAAAATGTCTCAGATGATATAATGAACCCCAAATTATTCACTCCATAATCTTTATCATCGAGGGTTAATTAAAGTGTTGGTGGTGTATCATTTGAACAAGAATAGAACTATGTGGAACGAGTTTCTTGGAGATGAGTGTTTCAGTAGTGTTAATTCAAGGAGAAAAATGGGAAGGCCTTCAAAAAAAAATACCTAGGGGGAAGAGTCAAACCGTGCACCTATACTGACCCCTTTACAAGCTGACCAATCATCTTCTCCATCAAGTAGGCAGACAAGAAGCTCCTCTAGAATATCTAGAGTTGAAACTACCATTCCTATACCTATGACGCAACCAAAAAAGGAGTTTTATAATAGAATGCTACCTAATGAACCACAAACCTTACAGTATTTCTGGAAAGAAAATGCAAGCAGGTTTAAACAAAAGGCCACTCTAGTTGAGAAGAATGTTATTTATAAAGAAAAAGAAGAATTGGGTTCCACTTCAATAAATAAATGTAGAAGAAGAGTGATTCTGTGAAAAGGATCTTCAGGGGAAGATAATAGTGAGGATAAGGTCACCCTTGAACCATTAAAACAAAAGCCTACTTTAGAGATTATACAGAAGAGTGAAGAAGTCAATGTGATTCTAGTAGTAGAGGAACCAATATTAGCTCAGGTTTATTCCTCTCTAAAAACATCAGCTAAGGGAAAGCGTAAAGTTTCAGGGATTACAATAGAAGAACCAAAAATAGCTCAACTTTATTCCTCTCTAAGTTCATTAGCTAAGGGAAATAGGAAAGTAAAAATCCAGTCATACTTATCATTTGAGCAAGAGAGTAGTGAAACAAAGTTTAGAGAAATAGAGTTTGAATATCAACAACAAAGAAGAGTTATCGAGGGAAGAATAAGGCCTTCATATATTCCTAATCCATATATTCAAAGGCCTCATACAAGACCTAAAAATAAGAATAGGCTAACTAGCAAGCTCATAGCTAATCCTTCTCTCAAAGATGAGATAATAAATATAGAGGAGAGTCCAGAAAATGATTAAGGAAAGAAGAAATCTCAGAAGAAGAAACAAGAAGAAAAGAGAAAACCAAATAGGAGGGTAAATAAGGTAGAAGCTCTTAGATTGTTGGCTTTTGTGCTATATTTTTAATGATTGAATATGTAAAACAAGGCAAATATGAAGATCAATATCATTTTGGGCCTATCTACAAAGTTATCAAAAATTGCTACATTTTCAAAAAGGTATCTCTTTGTTTTGGTCATAAGAAGATAAAAGGTAGCTCTCTGTTTTGGTCTGGAGAAATGAAATTAGATGGTGATAAATGATATGCTGCCTCAGTGGTAATATTTTTCCTCTTCCTAGCCAAGTGTTATCCAGTGAATCTGTCTTCCAGATGTCACATTCAGTTAGTAGCTACTGCACTTTTTGTGGATAAAGATCTAGGTGTCATTTTCAGTTAGTTACAGTTGCACTTTTTGTGGAGAAATATTTTCCAGGAATCAAGGAGCAGTTAGTGACCTTAGCTCAGCCATTTTGACTTCCATATTATCAATTTCTATCTTCTTTCATTTATAAACCAAATATTGTACATCAAACTAGCTTTTTGATATTTTTTTAGACAAGCTTTAAATATGGTTTGCTATACTTAGAAAATTGTAATAAAGTTCCTACAACAGACCTGCACTTTTTGTGGATCTTCAAAAGATTACCTTTTTGTATATATATTATGAAATTCAATGAGGAAAAGGTTCATGATTTTTTCATCTCAATGCATTATGATTCATATTTTTTTTGAATTTGTAATATCTAGATACACTCTTGAGGATTTATGAATGTTTTGATGTGTGTATTGTGTAATTTCCTTATGTTTTTCCATATCTTACAATTTCATTTCCAAATTGTGATCTACATATGGAATCTCATGTTTTTTTCAATCTTATGATATATCTGTACATGGTTATCTATTCTTATCAGTCGTATTTTACAAGCTTTCTTGACAATATGTGTATGGTAAGTATATTCATAAGCATTCCCTATGACATAAAACTTTAAAATGTGTGATGAGATTCTTGTAAGCCTTGTGTTATCACCCAAAAAAATTTCAAAACATTGTATGTCAACATTGTTTTTTATCATGGTCTTAAACAAGTCTGAAAGTCATTTTTTAGTTTGGTTAAGGGTAGGTCATAGTTTTTATAAGTTTAAAAGTCATCATTTAAGTTCAAATAAAGTCCTTCAAGGTGCATTCCGTGATTAAAGATTCATATTTTTCATTTAGGGGTCATTCCATTAAGTTTCGGGTTAAATTTCTGAAATTAGCCAAAAATCCTCCATTTCGTAGTGCCACTAGTTCAAAAAAGAGGATTCGCACTATGAGAGCGCTGCTACTTTCGTAGCGCAAAATGCAGAAAATACACTACAGGCGCTATGATAGCGTGATTTTCTAGTTGTCAACTTCAAAGTCGGTTTTTGAGCAACTAAAAATGAATTTTAGAAATCTGAAAGACATTTTTCTTCATAACTGATATAACTATAAAAACCTCTCTCATTTTCTTTAAATTCATTAGGAGGTGGGAGAAATTGATAAATGAAAATGAGCTACGAAATTGCTGTTACTAAACTGTCCTTTACATGACTTTTTAGCATTCAAATTCAAGTTCATTTTCCGGCCAAATGGGAGGTTTTTATTCATCCTCACCCCAACTACAGAAACCTCTCTCAAATTTCTTACATGTGTTATCAGTTGGGAGATACAAGGATTTCATTGAAGCCCTATTTTCAGAAACAAAGTTTTTCCTATTTTACACATGTTTGTCAACGACATGTTCTGGATAGCAAGAGATGTGTTTCAAAAAACCAAGAGGGGTCTTTATTAAATACATAATGGCCTACAAAAGGCTCCTTCCATTTTTCAAAATGCATCATGGAGTAGGAGATATAGGCTCTGTCCGAAGACTTATTTTTCAGGAAAAAACAGGAAAAACCAATAGGCCAACCTATTGGAAATGAAGCAAAAATGCCTCAAAAAAGCTAAAATGAAGTTAGTATATGGTTGTTGTGGTTTTTATATGATGAGATAAGAAATATTTTGAGTTTTGGTGCAATAATACTTTTCACTTGGTGTTATAGCATCATTTCTCACCTTCATATGATTCATGATTTCTTTTATGGCTTTGGGCACCCATTCCTACAGACTTGGACAAATTCACTTAAAAACAGTGTAAAAATCCCCATACGCGATTATACCCATACTTTTCCGCGTGTATACGCAAGTCCAACTGCACTTTTCCACGTATGCCATTAAAATCATTAGATTGGCATATTAATCATTCCATACAATAAATTTTTACTCATAAAAAACATCATACATTTTGATACATTTATCACATCACATCAAATATCGTTGTATATATATCATCAAAGTGTTCAAAAAATTTACAAAATTTGGATCCATAAGGTCATACAAAACTCAGGCTTATGCCCCGATCATGTTCAGTCTCAAAAAAGAATATATAGTCATCTAATACATAATATCTGTCTACTCCTGAGGTCCCTGCCCAGAAGTCGTGTTCCTATAGAACGTGACTGCGGTGGCAACTCGGTGGAATAATCGTACCCAGTCTCGGGGCACTCCTACCACCCGTCTCTGGATGGCTTCCGGCAGGTCCTCCATGGCATCCATAGGTATTTGGCGGGTTAGTCCCTCCAAGTTCCTCTGCACGGCCTGGAGAGTCCTGTCTGAATCCACTGTCTCTGCTTCGCCTCTGTAACGCTTGTGGCGCGGGAGACCCTCAGGTCGAACTGGTCCAACATCTGAATCATGATCATTTTAAATCGTCAGTCATTATGAATCCAATCAAAAACATGTTTGTTTTTCATTTTTTCATACATATTTGAAAAAATCCAAAAAAATTATATAAGTCAAAATTTTTTTTGCAAGCTTACCGACTGTGCCCCATGCTGTGCCTAGTGGAAGAAATAGATCTGGATCTCCACGAAAGTCCATCCCGGCATAGGGATAGTCGTCCACTGCGATGATTTGTTCTCCCCACCAACGGAAGAAATCATTGTCCCATGTGGTCCGGGGTACTTCACTACCCCCCAATCTCTTCATCATGTCCGCCCAACAGGCAATTCTTGGGTCCCGCGGGCTACTGATGGTAGAGATAACTCTGGGTCTCAGTGCTGGTATCTTCTCAAAGAAGAATGTTGTAAAAATTGTACCGTAGCCAAAGTGTTTGGTCTTTGCTTGGCGGATTGAGGTCAACTGTTGTTTCATGTTCAGTAAAAGGGCTGTGCACCAATCATACACATGAGTCAAACATTCTACTACTATGCTCATTTGCGTCCTGGACGCCTGATGTGGGGAGGCAGATCCTGCCACTCTGCCGATGGTGAAAAGGAGGATTTTCATGTGCAAATCTCGTAAATCTTTAATTGCAATCTGTGTTCCAACCTTTTTGGAACCCTCTACGCAATACACGTGGACAAAGTCTTCCACGGTTAGCCCTCCCAGGGGCTTCCCATGCAAGTCTACTGGTTCTCCCCTCCTGGAGAGTCCAGTAATAAAGTATATGTCTTCCACTTCAATGCGTACTAGCATCTGATCTATCACAAAACAATATTGGTCTGGTTCCCAATAATTGACGAGAATTTCTAGCAACCGAGGATTTCTTTTCATATTTGGCATTTTGAAGAATTTGAACAATCCGCAATTCCGAGGGATATTTTGCGCTGCTCGATCTTGCATGACCTCTTGATCAATTGCGCTATGTTCACGTTCTCTCCATAAAATTGTCATCCTGTCAAATTTCATTAAATCATGCATTAGCCACGCATTTTAAGTTTCAGACCTGCGCATACGCGACTTTTTCTTTGCACAGTCGCGTGTATACGCGACTTGCCTGTTATGAACCCGCGTATGCGTAAGTCCGCATTTTTTAGTAAGGGTTTTAATGGTAAAATTCAATAAATTTTAAATTCTAAATGGACAAAATGATTTGCAAGGATGATTGAGGAGCCTACCTGAAAATTCGGTGCGATTCGACGGTCGATTGTTCCTGATTTGACGAAAGAAGTTTTTTGCTCCAGAGCACTTTTTTCCAAATCAGCAATGCAATAATGAACCAAATATGAGGTAATTTGTCTATTTATGGCTAAAAGTTGAAAATTTTCGCAAAAATTCCTTATGCTTATTTTTTCGATCTATCTTAAGCTGCATAACCCGGTTGCTTGGAAGTGCCCAGTTTGGTATGTTTTCAGGTACATTTTGACGATTTTGAGATTTTTCCCGGTTTTTGATCCATGATTACCGACTCATCACGGCAGGTATATGATCTTCACTGGCATATAGGTTAGGGAAATCACTTTCCGTTGCATCTTTCATACTAGCCTCCATACTGATCACTTGCCATAGGGTCAATCCCATCAGGTCATGAGTATTACACCCATTTCACTCGCCGATTATTCAATCATGACTTGGTGGTAGAGCCTTCCTTTACATGGGCTTCCTAGTTAGTTCCTCGCTATCACTTGTTGCCCATGCTGCGTTTTATGTAGGCTCGGGAGTCCTCTTTAGTCCCGTCATGTCTTATGTGTTGAAGCTTCATTCTTCTTCTTCATCACTATCATTTTTCTGGCTTTTACCCTAGAGGCTCCCTGGTGTCGTTAAGTTGTATTACTGCATTGCATATTGGCTGCTTGTTTATCCTGGCCTTTAGCCGGCTTCATTTGGACTCGATGTTTAAGCCAACTTTTGACCTTGACTTTCTGTACAAGTTAACCATTGCATACACTTAGCTATCACGACTTGACACCTTTGTACCCATGGATGGAACGTTCCTCTGAGTATCACTGACCAGTTTTCGCCACCTTGCATTGAGCATAAGATTGTTCCAATCCCAGGAACTAGTGCATCTGCTTTCTTGATACTCGTTCTATCCATTGTATCATAGCATTCTTTTATTCTTTTTCAGGCTTATTATATGAAAAAGACAAAAAAATCAAATATAACAAAAAGAGCGGGAATGGGATGTATCTTCGTTGTTTTGATGGCAGTACAGAGTCAGTTTGTCACCCTTGAACAAAGCACATATACTTATATATATTTCCTACATTTGGGATGGTTTTAGTTTTTGACCTAGGTTCAGCCTTTACCATGTTTCACTTGTAAGTCCTCCCCCGGTTGGTTATCTCTTCCAATCATATGGAGAGTTTGTTCTGCCTCCTGCATAACAGACTTATACAGTGTCACTTTTTACTGCCATGGTCATTACGAGTCGTGCTTTTGTTCAAGGGAAGTCTAACCTGAGTCGGCCATTCTGCGGTGTTTCTTGACTCATTATTCAGTCAGCCTTCCCAGTCTGGTCAGTATCTTGTTCTATCACATCAGATGTTTTGGTCTTCTGCTCGTGCTGGTTTGAGAAGGTCCCCATTGATTTCTTGCCGGCGAGTTTGTCTCTTATCGACTACGACACATTGCTCTGAGAGCAAACCTAGAGCTGCACCCTGGCCCTATTTCCATCATTGATAGGTGACCTTGTGCTCAGCATTTGATCATCATCATGGGTCTTTGACTGAGTGGTTTCCCCTGTGTTCGACGTTAGCACACATTATCACACTTGGGATTCGTGCAGTACCTTGATTTCCATTTGACCCTATCGATGGATTTCTCGCCTCTGTGTCAACTTTCATTATTGGTTGGTTCAGAGGGTTTCTTCCGTGCACTAGCTTCATCTTGTGCATGTCGGAAACGTACTTCGGTTTTGGTTCCGTCACTCTACTTCGTCCAATTCCTTCCAAATCTTGGCCTGCGGGTTACACTCGCACTGGACTGATGTGGGATGCCTTAATGCCTTCCTTCCAGCAGATCTTTTCCCATCGACTCCGACTCATTGCTCTGGGAATAAGGTCTAGAGTCTTTTTGTCGGTACCTTAGGGTTTGCAGTCATCAGTGGCAGACTCTTCGCTATCGACAGTGGGGATTCATCATTGCCTCCTGATTGGTAGATTCTTTCAAGTGTTCGACTTCAACTCATTCATTCGCACTTGTTAGATTGTAATAGGGCACCTTGACACTCATTTTCATTATCGGTGGGTTGTCTCGTGTTGGTTAACGGTATACATCATTGACCGGTAATCCAACGATTTCTCACATGGTCGACTTCAGCTCATTTATTCCCATTGTGTAGAATTGTGCCATAGTGATCGGTGAAGACCTCGGGTTGCATTAGCATTTCTCGGTTCACTTTTGATAGTCCATTCAGTTTCTGCCAGTGATGCCGTTCACCCTCATATGTTGCAGTGTCAGTACAGCAGCATCCTATATGTTGGCTCCCGAGTTGCGTGATTGTACCGTTTGTTCCACCTCTTATGATTCGGTACTTGGAGATTCAGTTACTTATATGATCAGACATCCAGTTGCACCATCCTTGATCAACTTTCTATATGTGATACTTGGACATTGATTCAGACTTATATTTCCGAGCCATGCTCAGATGATTCATTGTGTACTTTCAGTTCAGCTATACTTGTATACATGTTGGATCTATTCAGTACTTTCTATATGATGTATTTTTTACTGAGCATGGGTATGCCCACCTCAACATGAGTTGACTCTCTGTTTTCTTTCATTGGTTTTTGGCAGGCTGAAATCTGGTGAAGTCCTCTCTTGTCCTTGCGAAGTTCTTTCTATGTGCATAATACATTTCGGCCATCATGTACCCCTTCTGACCTCATATATTAGGGGGCATCTGTTATAGTATCATTTCTCACCTTCATATGATTCATGATTGCTTTTATGGCTTTGAGAACCCATTCCTATAGACTTGGACAAATTCACTTAAAAACAGTGTAAAAATCCCCATACGCGATTATTCCCAGACTTTTCCATGTGTATACGCGAGTCCAACTGCACTTTTCCGCGTATGCCATTAAAATCATTAAAAAATATATAAAAATTCCCTATTTTCGGGCTGGGTTGATGGTTACTCAGGTAGCTCAACCACCCCAGCATGTGGCCAACTCTTTCCAAATATTGAAACTACTTGGAAGGAGTATAAAAGCCCCTCATGTGTATGGCCTAAGGGAGAGAGAGAATTTATTGATATTATACTCTGTTGGTATTCCCTATCCAAGTCTAATTCCCCGTGCCTCCTGCACTTTCCCAGTTCATTACAGGAAACCCTTGTTTCCTTGAGATGCTCATCTCCCTATATGTCATCTCGTATGCCGGTTGGAAAGGAGTCTTCGGTGAGCGAGCGGGACGGACTCCGACGAGGGTGCATCGAAAGATGGAAGGTAGGGGTAATCTCTCCACTCGTTATTTGTACATGCCATTTATAATACAGAAGTACCATCTTGTTCCCGAAATATACGTGTTAGTGTATGCTTATATATATGAGAAAATTGTTATTTAAGCATTCATTATGGTTTATTTAATGTTTTATGTGGATTTCACTAACATTTAGAGTAGATATATGCTGTACAACCAGTTCTTCGTGCTTGTTTCTTCTTGTCTTTCAGGTTAAGAAGGAAGGACGGTTGCTGGGGGTTTGGACCATGAGATCTGCTTGACCGTGAGACCTACGGGTAACTTCCTCGATCTACTCTATTTAGTTTTTCATGAACATGTATGGTTGTGTGAGTCCTTCTTAAGTAGCATGCCCCTGCTCTGTGGAGGTTGTAACCCAACGAACCTCTACGGTGATTTTCCCCGAAACACTTGGTAAATGTTTTGAAAAAATTGCATACTCAGCAGTTTCATAGCGCATTTAGTGTAAAAAAATAGAAAAGTGCTACGAAACTGCTGTAGCAGCTTTTCTTGCTCTTTTTCATCAAGCTTTGAAGGGTAAAAATATGAATCAAGAACTGAAATTTCTAGGGAGGATGTATTAAAGGGTAATCAAGACAATCTTGGATGAAAGAATTAAAAGAGTGTCAAAGAGGCAAAACAGAAATAAATTGCTAGCAGGAAATCAGAGAAAGATAGGAAGCCAAGCAAGAGTATCAAAGGGAAAAGTATTTGTTTTAGGCATAGAGGATAGAACAATGATTAAAGGCAACCTAGATGATATACTTAATTTAATTGAAATAGAACAATCACCCATTGTGCAATAATATTTCATTGAAGTAGATGAACAGAAACAGAAAAAAATGAAATCAGCAAAGAAACTGGAATTTGAAGGTGAGAATGTAGCCTTTGTTTTTCAAGCTAGGAATCCTTTGACTACGCATGCTAAAAATCTTAAATAAAATAGTAAGGAGGTCCAAGAAGCTACTAAAACAATAAAAGTACCTAAAGAGGTGGTTGACCTCTCATTTCCAGCAATAGAGCATGCAGCAAGCAGAATGATGAAGGAAAAATAAGAACTAACAGAGTGTCAATTGTTGGAAGAAAAGTTGAAGCTAGTAAACCAAGAGATGGAGATGGTGATAAATGAGGCCAGAAATTACAACATTGAAAGGATAGAATTCAAGAGGATGAAGGATGTTTGGGAAATTCAAATAGTTGCTAGGTCAGAGATCCCAAGCAGTGCAGAGCAATTTTTTAGATGGAAAGTTCCAGCCATTAAATAAGTAAATTTGTTAGAGTGATCAACACCCATTTGAGAGCCAGTAATAGAAAGCTAATAGGCCAAGTGTAGGATTTTTAGCTACAATTAAAACAATCTCAAGATGAAAAAAAGAGCAGAGGTATAAAATGACAAATTCAAAGCAAACTCAAAATGGAAAATGAGGATTAACTTTTATGAAAGTTATATTGTTAGTTCATATGGTTGATGGTTTTGATGAAGGTATTAGTTTTCTGAAGTTTTGGCACCTTTTTGTTTCAAATTTTGAAGAAATCTGGGCAAAAAAATCTCACTCAACAGTTTCGTAGCGCACACAGTGCAAAATCAGTGAAAAGCGCTATGAAACTATTGTAGCATGCTTTTTCACTCTCTCTCTTAAATTTTGGAAGGGAAAATATGTGTATGAAGACCTGAAATTGATAAGGAAGCTAAGCTAAGCGATAATTAAGATAACCCTGAAGGAAAGGAAGCTAAATTTTGAAGGAAAATGGATAAAAAGACTGCGCTACGAAAAGCACTACGAAACTGTGTTGCTTTCGTAGCATAGGTCTATTTTCACTGTTTTGAGAAATTTAAAGTGGATTTTACATAGCTGGCATGAAGGGATGACTTGGGACATATGCTAGTTATGTTTCTGACATCAATTAGCCTCGACGTTATCAGTTAGAAGTGGTTAGAATATCTCAAGAAACTAAAGGAACCCTAGGCCTAAAAACAAGGGAGTTGTTTCCTAATTTGCAGTTGATCAACATCATCAACATTATGGTCATAACAAGTTGGAACTCATCATCAGGATTTGACTTAATGGAAATATAGGTGGCAAATGATGTAATTAAGTTTAGATAAAGTTGTTTTGAATAGAGTTAAAAGAGTTCTAATTCTATTTGTAATAGGACTTTGTATTAAGTTTACAACTGTTTTTGTAATAAATACCATGTTTTATGGTTAGGATAGGTGTCAAAGATAGGAATTTCATGTGTCTTCTGTGGAGAAGCTTATCTTATGATGTAAATGATCTATAAAAGATCAAGGAGTCGAAATAGAAGGGGTTGTAGACTTTTTGACAAAAGTTGTTGCTTGCAATTGACTGTGATCAGTAATGCAGAGAAGTTTTTCTTCTTGACAGACCTGAGATTCTCATGGGGTTTTAATGCTTTATTGATATAGCTACTATGTTTAACTACTTCCAGTAGATCTCATTTTTATTACTCAGAATTCATAACCCTATGCTCTGACTTCCCTTAGTAATGAGATGACTGTGTTTTTCTATGTTTTATGAGTGAATTGCCTTTGAACCACTAGCAGTAGATTTCATTGCTATTACTTAGAATTCATAACTCTATGCTATGACTTTATTTAGTAATGAAATGACTGTATTGACCTATATTATTTAGTGAATTTTATTTTTTTAAGATCCCTATATGTTTGAGCTTCCATGTCAAGAAACCTTGCCACTGAACCTACTGATTTGTTGACTCCATAAGCTGAATGGTTGTATTAGCCTTCATCTTTTGAACCTGAAAATATACAAAATAAATACTTAATTCATAGAGTTAGCCATCTATCTATATCTTTATTCCATATCATTAACCCTTGAGAGAGCCCTCTCAGGTTGAGGAGGCTAAGCCTCAGTCAAAAGATTGGTTTGAAATAGTTACACTAAAGTTGTCTGATCAGCAGCCAATCAGGTACAATTTTGATGATAACACCTAGAATAAGCTTTATTTCATCAATACATTATAGGTCTAAAATATTTTTTTTTCCTTTCATCTTAACAGTGGAGTTCTATCATATAGACCCATTGTTCTTTTCATATTCTCCTAACCATTAGAATAAAAACTTATCCTTGCTACCACATCAAACATTATTACCTTCATATGTGTGAGTGATTTATCTATTTGAAATCCTTTTTTTACCAGTGTGTGAGAATTTCAGCCACCTTCCAAAACCTAATTAAACTATAGGAAGATCCCTTGAGCTTAAGATGTGTATGGTCAGGCACTTCATACAATCCAAGTGCTGATTCCAATGCTAACATTTGGTTTGACTTGTCAATATTTCCAACTCAAATTAGGTTTATCTTGGATGGTTGCAACAATTTTATCCTCTCCATCTAGGTTCAAATTTCAATTCCCATAAGTGACATGTTGGATTTGAGACTTGTCGTTGTATGTCCATAAGCCCTATAGAATATCTTTCCTTCACTTAAATGCTAGAGGGTGGAGTGCTTTCTTACAATGCGAAAAAATACATATACATAAACATACACACACACACACACACACACATATGTATATATATATATATATATATATATATATATATATATATATATATAGTGAGTATAGTATATTAAGTTTTGAGTGATTTGAGATTCATGCCAAAGGTCTCAGGGTTGATACCCCGTACTACTTGCCTCTATTTCATGCACCACTTGATTCCCCAACCCGATCAGGAGACATAATCAATCTTATCAATTTTGCACTAGCTATGAGAAGCAAAATTTGGGATGCCCAGGTGTTTTATTGTGAGGTTTCCTTTTATATATCTATGTGGAGAGAGAGAGAAAGAGAAAATAATCCATATGAAATAAAAGCCCAGATTTGAAGAAACATGGAAAGAAAATTCCCATGCATACATTCATATTTAAATCCTCATTTCAATATTAAAATTAAAATATCAAGTGTGTCAACTCCTAGAAAATTAAAACATTTTTATTCTTATAACCCACATAATACTTTCACTATAGTTACATCTAGTTTGGTGTTTTATTTATATGTTTTACTGCACAATTAAGACAAAGCAAACTTTGTGAACAATTTCTCATTAAATCAAAAATCCTTTACATACCTTATAGGTGCTATGGAAATAAAATTAAGCTTCTATCAAAAATCCAAAGTTATTTCGTTTCACAAACTATTGGGATAGACAATACTTAAACAATATATATAGAAAACCCTAACTTAAATAATATTGCTAGTTTCGATTACTCAGAGCTTCCAATTTTGAAGGATTTGAAATATCTACAAAGCTATTTGAAACATTGTAGACCTATTTTCTCTCAAGCATCAGATTATTTTTTAGAAACCATAAAAGGCCAATATATCTATCATAGAGTTGATGAGAACTTCAACAACACAGAGAAATGTTGAAGATGAAATGGAAAAATAGGAGTTGAAGATCATAGTTGTCTAAGGAAGAAAGTGGACTTTACTAAACAAAAGAGTTAAATAAAATGCCCTGTAGTGTGCCAATTACTATCAATCAACTCTTTGGCAATATAAAATACCTTGAAACTTGAAAATTAAAAAGTGATTTCATATAGATCAAAATTTGGATGGTATCAAACAGTATGCACTTGTCCAACAATCATAGGTGTATGGGAGCCAAACCAAGTATTAAATCCTAGTTCTAGAGTGCCAAAGTATTTTATTTATAAGTTTAAGTTGAATCATAATAAATATCTAGTGCATTTCTAAGAGTAGCTAGAAAAGCATGTCTATTCTAGCAACAAAAATGAAAATTTGACGTATGTCAGTTCAACTACAATGAGAGAGAAATGTGTGTGTTTTTTATAAAAGAACCATACAATGTAGGAATCATCCAGCAACATGTCAAAATAGTCAGTCACTGTCTACTCTTAAATTTAATATTATGTGCATTTTTGGTGTCCATATGTGAACAATTATTCATACCCTTTTCCCACATAAATTATCAACCTGGGGGCGTTAGTTATTTCAAGACTAACGCACATAGTATATGCAAGAGAAATAACATAACCTGTTATTGAATCACATGCTTTAATTAATGAAAAAAAATAATTGTAACATAAATTACAATGGATTGCAGAATTAAAAAGGTATTCACAACAATTGCAAAGTTATACTGAAACAGTAGTTACAAAACCAAACTAAAAGGAACATCGACAAAAGAAAGATAACGTAGCACCTAATCAGAAGAGTGGGCCCAACTCTCTGATCACGGTTGCGGCAAACTCACAAATTGCATGTAAAACAAAAAAATATTGTGCATTCAATTAATTGGAAAATGCTTTTGTTACAAAATCTATATATTCCTTCTTAACTTCAATTCACAACTCAGAGGCCCTCTTTATAACACTGTTTAGGAAATCGTAGATTTCGTTTAACAATGAAATATTTACAACTATACAATTCCTTACAACCAAAACCTAATTTCCAAAAGGAAACCATGAAAAAACCTAAACTATTGCTGGGGTGAAATGGAGTATGTTGCACTGCAGCAGCAGGCAAATGTAGCGCTAGTAATTAGGAGCTGCTCCATGGCTTACAGCTGTAATCCCTTGCTTTTACCAAATCTGTAAAAATATCAAATTTAATACTTGCAAAGGTAAAACCTCTATGATTATTACTTCATTAATAAAATATTCCATGTAAGATAGTGGAAAGGGGTTTACCTCATGTATTTTATAATAATTAATGATGCAAAGACATGGAAAGGTGGGCGAAAATGGGAGAGAAAAGTATACAAATCCAATACCCAACATCTTCCCTTAACCTGTCTATCTACATGTCCTCATGCAACCAGTCGTCTCCTTAAATCTGGGTTGGACTGATTGTGACTGACATGAAGCTAAGTGAGATCATATTCTTCAGACATTTCTGTCCCAGGGGGTTTATAACGTTCCATCAAAATGACATATTTCCACCAGTCTGGGTCAATGTTGTATGTAGGAGTATATTGCTCTGCTGGCAACCAAATAAGGGGAAACTGAAACCTCAGCCCCATCCACCTAACCCCACAAGTTTGAATGCATGCCACAAAATGTGGCATCGTTTATAGTGCCTGTGCAAAGTTAGGTGCTCCAAATGGTTCTCGACCTCTAACAGCTGAAGATGACAACATCCACCTCCTCTGACAACTATCCAGTTCTTCCTTAAAAAAATTTGTAATCTTCTTGACATAGAGGTCAACACACCATTTATGGGTTGTCAACATGTGTCCTCTATGCCCCTAAATCTGTAGAAAGGTAAAATTCTTCTTATAAATATTTGTTGAATGGCCATGCTCCTTCCTCATCATTAGCGGCCTTGTGACTTGGTTTTCCTCAAACATATCATAAGCCTTTCTCCATTTAATGTGATTGATGGTGTAGGAGGAAAAAGCTCTTAAATGAATATCCCCCATGAATGGAATGAGGTTAAAACCCTGATCATGCCTCAAGAATTAACCATGCATGTAGAGCTCGCACATTAAGTGTTGTCCTATGATATCATGAATTTTCAAGATATGGAGAAACTGGATGGGATCCTCAATATCCTACCAAATTTCTTTATATATACTCTAAAGACAAAAGAAAAGAAATTTTTCATGAAGGAATAAGGCATATCTATGTGTAGGAGGTCTATAGGCCATTACCTGTTGCACCAGGGAAAACATCTTCTCCTTATCAGATTGCAACAGCTACACTTGTTCTTCTAGCTTTTCTATCTTGGCCTTTTATTTTGATTGTCTCTACCACACCTTATTCAACTAGTCTATGTATCCTGTAACCATCCTGGTAGCATATTCTCAAACCCACATTGTCTCCTTCTTATGTCCATTCGCAGCAAACTTCCATCTCTAGATTTCAGCAGCAGGAAGAATTCCTACCCTTCAAATAGTTGTTCGATCAGACCAGTCTATGTAGCTGTAGAGGAGACCTCAATTTTTGGCTTTACTGCCTTCCACTTATAGACCTTTACATTATTCTTCAACCGGGAAAATTTCTTCTTCAACTCCCAGAGTTCCTTCTTCAATTTCACAGTTTCATTGAAATGTAGCTGATACCTTTTCTTGAGAGGTAATATTCTTTTCTCACACTATTTAATCCATTCCTGTTTGACAATGAATTCATTTTCTCGGCCTGTAATAGGCTCAGGAGGCGGTGGAATTCTATCGGTATTATCAACTGATTTTTCTCTTAGGTCTTTCTAGCTAGGCTCCCTGTCTTTAGGAGCATCCTCCTATATATTTACATCACGGAATCCTGTTATTTGGTTAGCACTCCCATCGACCATCCTGTGTTCCGATGTTTCCACAAGATTTCCGTCTCCCTTGCGAGCCTTTGGTTGCTCCAGCTGAGATTCAACATTGACTAGGCCGATATTAGCCATGTCCTTCCCTGGGATGATGAACTTAAGCACTGGTGGGATATCTATTTCCTCCATTAATCATTTGGACGAGTGGAATCCCCTCGCCCCTTTAGGCATCATCCTCATTTCTAGCTTGGTATGGACTTTCATGCACTGCTACTTTAGTCGGGGTCGATGTTGGTTCTTTTGGAACAACATCGATTTTGAGGATTGTTTCCTTTCTGTCCTCCTTCCCTTTGTGCATTATCTCCTCCTCTGCAGTCAATACTGGTTCTTGTGGAACAGTATCAATCTCGTGGGTTATTTCTCCTCTGTCCTCCTCTTCTGCGGTTGGTACTGGTTCTTATGGAACAGCGTCAGCTTTGCAGATTGACTCTTCCCTATTTCCATGTTCTAGCTGAATCGGGGGTGGTTCTTGTGTAGAGCCCCACTTATTTCAATATTCATATATGTTTGGGCAGGTGATGATGTTTCTTGTAAAACGACATCACTTTCCATCCCTCTGTCTCATTTCCACCTTTTTCTTCATTAACAAAAGTTGAAAACTGTATGATAGTCTCAACTTCATGAACTATATCCATAATTCCTTCGTCTGTGGGTTCTTCATGTGAGGATGGTTCTTGTGTAGCAGCCTCGACTATATCACCAATTGTCTCCTCTATTCCCATTTCTTCAGGTTCTTCTTGATCAATTTCCGTCTTCATTTCTTCTGGTTCTTCCTAGTCTAATTCCATGTCTTGTAAATGTTCTTCCTCTGCTAAACTAGTTGGAGAGACTAGTTCTTATTCTCTAGCAGCATTGATAGCTTCTATCTCTTCTTCTGATGATTCGCAAAGTTGTGCCCAAGGGAATCGAAATTTGACTATTGCATGCATGACCAGTAAATGTACCAATCCATGATTGGAGAGCTCTGTCGACATCTGGCACGAATGCCAAGTAGACTGTGCCATATGGTGCAATTTTTTTAATAAAAATAAAGGCATGTTTAAGGAATGCACCTGATCTTGTCGAAATAGAAGGTGAGTCAAAATTTTAAAGTGATATTTGAACAAGGTTGTGGCTCATCCTTCGCAGGTTATGTACTTCATTACAAAAACTGCTACTTCGTTCCATGGATATGGTATAGATTTGCGCTCATACCATCTCCCATATGGAACAACACTTTCTCCTTCCTGCAAGAACAGTTCGGGAAAATCCGAGAGAGGAACTCTCTGAGCAAACCAATGTTTCCCTTGTTGTCTCAGCCCTCTAACTTCTGCAATTATTTCTTATGTGGCAGGAATTTCCAATCCTCTGAACTGCGAGAAATTCTCATCCAAATTAAGCACAAACTCCATTGTAATTCCTTTATCAAACCCCTGTAATATATCTATGTAGATATCCAATCCTGCATTGACAAAAGCTTCCCATACCTTCAGATTACTGTGGACCGAGACTGTATTTTGAGGTTCATGCTGCACAGCCAGTTCGCCGATACTGTGGAGACTATAACAACACTCTGGAATAGAAGACCATTGGATGGAGTGGTGGGTACCGAATTTTTCAAAACAACATGGTGAAAAACAAGGGGTAGTAATGGTAAATATAGATGGTAATTCTCGGGAAACGAGGAAAATCATGAAAAAGTATGGTAAGTGCGATGAATGGAATAGTAATTATTTAATATGAGGTACAAAGGAAGTGTTTCGAATCCCAATATGCATTTAATGATTATACAAAGTATGATAAGGATCGTAGGGTGTATGACACATGGATTTGTAATAATGACGTATGAAATCATCATTACGTCATTGTTAAATTATGATAGTAGCCCCCCCCTCCCAGCTTAAAAGTTGTCTTCTGCGGCATTAATGTCTTCACATGGAATATTTAATTAAATCCATAAAACTCAAGTGGAGACATACCTGGTGGCCTACCTGGATGAAGTGATTCTTGGTAGAATGATGGCACAGTAATGATGCAAATGGAGTAACAACAGTACGAGTAGTAGCATCTGGACTAACATTAGTGCAAGTGACAGCATCCGGAGTAACAGTATCTGGAGTAACAATAGTGCGAGTAACAACATCTGGAGTAACAGCATCCGGAGTAACAACAATGCGAGTAGCAGCATCCACAGTAACAACATTTGGAGTAAAAACAGTGCGAGTAGAAGCATCCAGAGTAACAACATCTGGAGTAAGAGTAGTGCAAGTAACAACATCCATAGTAACAACATCTGGAGTAACAGAAGTGTGAGTAACAACATCTAGAGTAACAACAGTGCGAGTAACAACATCCAGAGTAACAACATCTGGAGTAACAACAGTGCGAGTAGCAACATCCGAAGTAATAGCATCTGGAGTAACAATAGTACGAGTGACAACATCCAAAGTAACAACATTGTGGCTAGTAGCAACTAAGGAGTAACAACATTGAGTAGTAGCAACCGAGTAACAACATCATGAGTAGCAACAATCGAGTAACATCATCATGAGTAGCAACCGAGTAACACCATCATGATCAGCAGCAACTAAGTAACAACATCATGAGAAGCAGCAACCGAGTAATAGCATCATGAGTAGTAGCAACCGAGTAACAACATCATGAGTAGCAACAACTAAGTAATAGCATCATGAGTAGCAGCAACCGAATAACAACATCATGAGTAGTCGCTTTGAAGGAGTAACAACATCGACACTTAGAAGAAATTTTTGATCTTTAAAATGTTAATCCTTAGTAGTAACTCCTGTAAAAAGACAACAAAATAAATAGAAACAATATTTATTTATTTATTTTCTTTTTTCTTTTTTCTTATTTTTTATTTTATTTTATTTTATTTTTTTTAGAGTAAGGATGCAGAGGAAGATTTCTCTACACTGATAACCTTCAAACCAGATTTCTGAGAGAGATGTTTGATGAAATAATCCTTAGAGGCTGGGTGGTGGTATAATCTCAGGTGATGTCCATTTGGTATGAATGAAGCATGTGTATCATCAATTGTGACTAGCCTAACTATTCCATTATCGAATACCGCATCCACCTTGTAAGGTCCCATCCAACGAGTGTGAAGCTTTCCCTTAAAATACTTAAAATGGGAGTCATAAAGTAATGCCAGTCTCCCCTATGAAACACCTTGTTTTTAATAAAATTATCGTGCCATTTCATTCTCTGCTGCTAAATAGTAGTAGTCCTCTGGATATCCATTGAACGTATTTCATCTAGTTCATTGAGTTGGGCTAGTCGGTGTTTTTGGGCATCTGACAGATCCAAACCAACTTCAAGAGCTGTTATGAGCGTACTGATTTCAAATTCTATTGGAAACAACGGGGATTTCCCATAAACCAAATCAAATGGTGAAAACCTAGTTGTGTTCTGCCATGTTGTTTTGTACGCCCAGAGAGCTTCAGGTAGCTTCTGAGCCCAATCTCGACGATGGTATGCCACAATTTTTGTCAAGATATTTTCCAATGTCTTAATTGTGCTTTCCACTTGCCCATTCACTTTGGGATGGTATGGAGATGTCACCCTATGTTTGACCCCATATTTTTTCATAAGCTTTGCTATAATGTATGATGTAAATTTGGCTCCTCAATCTGAAGAAATCTCTCTTGGAGTACTGTAACGAGCAAAATTTCTTCAAATAGAAAATCTGAAACCACCTGCTCTGTTGATTTCGCAATAGGTTTGGCTTCTACCCACTCAGTCACATAATCTGTACAGACCAAAATGTGAACCTTTTGCTATGAGGGTGGGTTGAAGGGTCCAACGAAGTTAATAGCCCATTTCTCAAAAGGTTCGAGGACTACCTGTGCCTACAAGGGCATTTCATCAGCTCGACTAGGCTGCCCCATACGCTGGCAACTATCACACCTCCTGACATAATTCTTTGCATCTCGAAAGATAGAAGGCCAGTAATATCCAATTTGTAGCACCTTATGGCCTGCTCTCTTGTCTACAAAATTCCCTCCACAAAGGCCATCATGGGAAGCCTTCAATACTTCATAAATATCATCATCAGATACAGAGTGTAAAATCTTCTTATTGGCTCCTGTATGAAAGATGTACCCTGCCATCCAAGAATATCGGGAACTGTGATGAATAATTTTTTCTTGTTCCCTGTATGAAAAATGATGAGGCACTTTCCTTGTAGCAAGATAGTTAGCAATATATGCATACCACAGAGGTTTAGTAGAAACTGAAAAAGGATGCTCATTAGGAAAACTATCATCTATAGGTCTGCATTCGTCATTTTTATCCATTCTAGACAAGAAATTAGAAACTACATTATCTTTTCCTGGTTTTTCTATTATTGTAATATCAAATTCTTGAAGCAATAGCAAACATCTTGTAATACGACCAGGAGTGATAGGTTTATTCATCAAATACCTTATTTTTGCACGATAAGTATGTACAAAAGTAGGATACCCAGTGATATAGTGCCAAAACTTGTTGATAGCATAAATGACAACCAGGAATTCTTTCTTTGTCACCGTGTAATTCAGTTCAGCAATAATTAAATTCTTGCTAACATAGTAAATTTCATATGGTGTTTTGTCTACCTACTGCCCTAAAATAGCTCCTACTGCTGTATGAGAAGCATCAACACGTATGTGAAATGGTAATTCCCAATTAGGTCCTCAAATTATTGGAGCCTTGAAAATTATTCCCTTAATTTTCATGAAATCTGCTTCATAGTATTCAGTCCACAAGAATTCTGCATCTTTTGTTAGCAATTGAAAAAGTGGATGTGCTATTTTAGCAAAATTTTCTATAAAATGTCTGTAATAACCAACACAACCAATAAAGTTACGTACCTGTGTGAGTTTCTTAGGTATCGGAAAGTACAATATTACCTCTACTTTGGCTGGGTCAACTCAAATTCCAACAGCTAAGAGTAAATGTCCCAATACTATTCCTTCTTCCCTCATCATAAGGCATTTGACTGTACTCATAGATACATGGGTATGCTTACATCTTTTGAGTAATTTCTCCATATTTTCCAATTCCTCTTCAAATGTGTTTCCATATGGAATAAAATCATCCATATAGATTTCAACGCTGTCATCAACCAAATCAGAAAAGATTCCCATAATTTCCCTCTGGAAGGTGGCAGGAGCATTACACAGGCGAAATGGGAGGATCCTGTATGCAAAGGTCCCCCATGGGCATGTGAATTTTTTTTTATCCTGGTCTCTCAGGGCTATCTCGATCTGGTTATATCCGCTGAATCTGTCTAGGAAGGAAAATAACTTCTTCCTAGCCAAGATGTCCACAACTTGGTCAATGAATGGCAAAGGGAAATGGTCTTTTTGAGTTGCCTTGTTTATCTCCCTGTAATCTACGCAGATCAACCACTTACCATTCTTTTTAGGAATAATAACTAGTGGAGATACCCGTTGGCTATCCGAGATGGGTTAAATGAAACGTACATCCAATAATTTTTGTAATTCTTCTTTGACAATGTCCCTTAGAGCAGGATTCATTCTCTAATGGGGTTTTCTCACAGGGTGGCAATCTTCCTTAATATAAATATTATGAGTACATAATTTAGGAGGGATTCCCTTCATGTCAGTATAATCCCAGGCAAAAGCTTCCTGATGTTCTTGAAGGAGTTTTAAAATTTATTTTGTCCGGGATTAAGAAAGATTCGGGTTGATATTGAGTGTTTTCCATGGTTCAATTTCAATTGGAATACTATCATGGGATGAAGTTACCAGAATGTCTTCAATTTCGTTTTCTATTTCAATGTTTTCCTGTGTCTCACAACTCATAGCACATTCTAAAATCTGGTGAGTAGAACTGGAAACAGAACCAAGATCATTAATAAAAGTGTTAATAGTATCATCCTCGGTTTCTATTTTGAATTGCAGGGCATGCCCAATAGTGAGGATTGATCTAACTTCTTTATTTTCAGGTTCAGGCTCTTGTATTGGTAGAAGATTCAGACTGGTTAATAATTTTTCAGATGGGGTGGGTTCCGTAGGGGGGTAAAGAGTAAGATTCTTCATAACCATCCCATTTGATATAATCATATGCCCAGATCGACACCATGTATAGGCGTTTGAAGTTGTGAGCCAAGGTCTTCCCAAGATCAATGGGTGATCACCAACTGAGGATCGTCTCTGTAATACAAGGAGGTCCACAGGGTATTTCCATGAATCCACCGAAATACTCACATCTTCCAATTTCCCTACTGGTTTAATTGTAGACCTATCTGCTACTTCGAAGATAATAGGGGTTGGATTAACATTTTTGAGACCTAATGTGTTCATTGTTTCAGAGGTAATAATATTGATGGCAGCACCCAAATCCACCAGTACATTTGGGATTTCAACCCCATTTATTTTTATTGTTATAATTGGGTTTCTTGGGTCTCCATATTTTATAGGCATGGTCTTTCCTAGCATGATGTCAGACAGTCTACCCATCATATGAATGGTTAACAGATCCGTTGGTTTCTTCCCAGGTTTCTTAGAACAGTAATATTTGAGATTTTTTGCATATATACGTACATCCCTCATAGCCTATAGGAGGGGTATTTTGACAAAGAGATTTTGCAATTCCCCCAGGAAATCAAACTCTGCTTGAGGGTTTTTTTTATTCAAGGTTAGTCTTTCAGGATATGGAGGAGAAGTTGGATGATACTAATTATGAACAGATTGGGGAGGTGTCTGATTTGTTATGTCCTCTAGTTTATCCCCAAATGTCCTCTATTCTGGGTCTATAAATTCACTATCAATATGTTCTATGATAATAGGTGAAGTGGGAGCATTTACTATCTACCTAGATTGTAATTTTATTTCATTAAGTACTGTGGTATAAATGCTATAATATGGAAGGTTAACAGTGTCTGTTTATTGGACCCCTTTATGATTAGGATTTATATTGGGTTGGATAGGAAGCTGGGGTCAGAGGGCTGGGTTTCCTGGAGGTAAATTGGATGGTAACTGAAGTTTTTTTTGAGGCATAGATTGGGGAAATTTCATGGTAGGAGAGCGTCCACGCCAGTTCTGATTCCACGAAGGATTCGAACTAGTCTAGGAACCCATTGTTTCCAAGGGGGGTATTGATATTGAGACCACATAGGTGAGAAAAGTAAAGATTGGGGACCCATATTAACATTACTGAAATATTGATATGGGTCCTAAAGCATACCTTGATTCATATCTGGTGGTCGAGGTTGCCAAGGATTTTTCGGCCCCATGAAGTAAAATTGATCCACTGCATTTTCTTCACTTGCCCCTTTAAAAACTACCTTCAGTCCTAGCAAGGAAGGGCACGAGTTGGTCGCATCAGTCTTCTCACATATTACACAATCTTCCGTTGTGTTTAATGGGAATTCTTTCAAAGGATGCTTCTTTCTACACTGTGGGCATAATATAGCCATAGTCTTTTCCAAATCTATCTGTTTCTATTTTACTTGTAGAGTGTCCATCTGGGTGGATAATGTGCTGAGGATATCAATCCTTGAGTTAGCGATTAGGTTTCCAATTTCTGCCTTTGTAACCCTTCCACCAGAAGTCTTTAATGATCGAATTCCTTGTCCACTCCTTTCGGCCCCTCGTGAACACTAAATGCATAAGTCACAGATGGTTTTAAATTATTCTTTTGAAAAATCCCCCTTTCCTACTATGTTCAAAAGTTGCAGGGAATCTTCCCTCAGTGCCCGGAGAAGTATGATTTTTAGAATATCTTTATCCAAGTCGCTATGTCCTGATCTCTGCAATATATATTTGAATCATTCCACACAATCTTCCATGTTCCCATCCTCCTTCTTTGTAAATTTAAAAATCTCATCCTTGATATCGCAGGATTTACAGTAGTCCTGGTATTTTTCCAGAAAGGTTTATTTCATCACATCCCATGAAGAAATAGTCCTTCCTCCTAAACCTATGAACCATCACAAGGATTTCCCTTTTAGGGTAGCAGGAAATATTTTTAGTTTCTGAGCATAAGAGATATAATCATACCCTCGACAGACAATTTCAAATTCAAAGAGGAATGTATCAGGGTCTTCAGAAGAAAGCCCATGAAAATTTGGTAGATCCGTTAAAGGAATGGGCTTAATCAGTGCATCATCTGTTATGTTTCCAATTGGAAAATCAATAGAAGAACTTGCAAGTGCCATAAATATTCTCCAATACTCACCTGAGATTTCAACTAGTTTTGTGATTGGTACTTAGGGTGATTTGACTGTAGGAGGTGTCACCATAGTCTATTGGTCCCTTGGTGATGCAAAATCCCTCAGGAAGTCTCTTTCCAAATCAGAATTTCTTATTTCAACTGTGGGAGGCTTTACAACACTCCCTTGATCTTGTGGTGATGAATATCCTTTCGGAGGTTCTTCTTCCCAATTGGAATTGCTCAATTCCTTCAACCCTCTAATTGCTATTTCTTCCCCTTTTGCTGACAGTAGGGATGTATCCTCCACAGATACCTTATTTTTTGCTTCTTCTGTCATCAAAAGAACCTCCTCTAGTACCGTGGATGGTACTAGTTGTTCAAATGACTGCACTTTGGACTTCGTCTCAACCCTTACCCTGACAATAGCGCAAGAGGATGCTTCAGATTTAGCCCTTTCGATGATCTCCTGGATATAGGTCTTCCTCCCCAGATCCTTTCCTTTCACTGGGGGTCTTCCTCTGACCCTCTTATTCATATATTTGTTCATACAATTGGTGAGAAGAATTCATCAAAATAAAAGTGCTCAGGACCTGGAGAAGGATATATAGCTTCCTCCCTAAGACAAGAGAGTAGGTTCAAACATAAAATAAAATAAACTAAAAAGAAAATCAAAGTGCAGGACCTGAATTAGGGTAATCAAATATCCTCCCTAGGACGAGAAGTTGGCCCTTTTCAGAAAAATAATCAAAAAGCATAAAAGCTGAAAAATATGCTTAGGACTTAGAGCAGGGTAGAAAATACCCTCCCTAAGATGAGAGATCAGTTTTAATGAAAAATCAAATCAAGGAAAATCGAACACTATGCTCAGGACTTGGAGCAGGGTAATGAATGCCCTCTCGAAGAAGAAAAACATGTAACACTATTCTCAGGACTTGAAGTAGGGTAATAAATTCCCTCCTCAAGATGAGAGATCGACCCTTAGATCAATTACAAATCGTGTTCTTGCACCTTGTTAGCCTTCCCCAGCAAAGGTGCCAAAATGTTGGTGTCCATATGTGAACAATTATTCAAACCCTTCTCCCACATAAATTATCAACCTGGGGGCATTAGTTATTTCAAGACTAACGTGCATAGTTTATCCAAGAGAAATTACATAACCTTCTATTGAGTCATAGGCTTTAATTAATGAACAAGAAAACTAATGTAATAACAATTAAAATGGATTACAAAATTAAAAAGGTATTCACAGCAATTACAGAGTTATACTGAAACAAGAGTTACAAAACCAATCTAAAAGGTAACATCAACAAAAGAAAGATAATGCAGCACCTAATCAGAAGAGTGGGCCCAACTCTCTGATCAGGGCTACGCAAAACTCACAAATTATAGATGAAACAACAAAATAATGTGCATTCAATTAATTGGGAAATGATTCTGTTACAAAATATATATATTCTTACTTAACCTCGATTCATAGCCTGGAGGCCCTCTTTATACCACTTTTCAGGAAATCATAGATTTCCTTTAACAACGAAATATTTACAATTATACAATTTGCTACAATAGCAACCTAGTTGCCAAAAGGAAACGATGAAAAAGCCTGAAATATTGTTGGGGTGAAACGGAGTCTGTTGCAGTGGAGCAGCAGGTAAAGATAGCGCTGGAAACTAGTAGATGCTCAGTGGCTTACAGCTATAATCCCCTTGATTTTACCAAATCTGTAAAAATATCATAGTTAATACTTGCAAAGGTAAAACCTCCATGACTATTACTTCATTAATCAAATATTCCATGTAACATAGTGGAAAGGGGTTTACCTCATGTATTTTAGAATAACTAATGATGAAAAGATATAGAAAAGTGGGTGAAAATGGGAGAGAAAAGTGTACAAATCTGGTACCCAACATGCATATAGTCACAAGTAAAGGATGTTTCATTTATAAAACACATATATAATATATCCATATAATTATTTGTTGATGGTTGGAGAAAGTGTAACACTAGATTGAGTATACCCCATAGTGGTATCTCACAACATCATCTTTATATACATGCTACACTTTCATCTCCCACATTCACCAGCTTATATTCAAAATTACTACAATGACATAAAGATATTTAAATGCTAAAATTACTCAACCATTACCTCCTTAAATTAGCTAAAATTAATTTTTTATAATGGAGATGATTGAAACTTGATATCGTTAAGAGGCCATATTTCTACCTTTCAATAATTGTATGATTTTAAAAGAGAACATGCACATTAGTATTTAACATGACAAGGTGGAGCTAATATGAAACAATTTCATACTCATGCTACATCAAATATACAACAATGCCAGCCTGAGGTAGGTTGTCCATATACATACTTACATATCATCATTACCGTTCTCACTATTGATAGTGTTACATTCCTATTCTAGGGATTTAATCTCCTAAGACAAGATTATCACATATTCTGAGAGATATAAGACAACCAATTTGGGAGAAGTGTATTAGATGAGAAAAATTCACATCTACAATAACCCACCATATAGTACACCCAATTCACAATTCAGTGTCCATAACTCTAATCCAAATAACTATTAAATAACTAAAATATGCTACATGTTTCTTTTTGTTTCTTTAGAAAAAAAAAATTTATTCCTTAGTCGAGATTCTCACATCTAGATTATATGTTGACATGGAAAATATTGGAAAAGTATTGCAAAGGCCCTTCTAAGTTTTAACATAAATTAGGTCATAATATGGACGTTAGATTCAGTCTTCCATCTCTAGTAGTTGAAGCAGATAATATTAAATACAGTAAAGCCTTAATTTAGTTTCCAAAACTCTTAGCCAGTAGAAAAAGAAGAAGGGCTAGCATGGTGTCTGAAAAATGCATGCATTAATCACAGAACACCAATTGATCCTAAACAAAAGGGGCATTTAGAAACAAACAGGAGGAGTCACTATCCTATAAATCAAAATCAATTGTTTCCATATATAGGAAAAGTAATCCATGAGGAATTACCAATGCCAAAACAACATTTTCAATTGAGGGTATTGTTTATTGCAACCATATTAAGAAAATGACCAAAATGCTAGTAGTTCTAACTTTTAACGTACATGCATTGGAATAAATTTATATATTAGTTGAGGTTATTTACAAGGAGATTTTTTGTACAATTCTACTAGGAGACAACATTATAATGAACATTTTTTTTTGGGTTCAAATGATGGTTTTTATCTTTCTTCCACTGCATTTGTGGTTACTATTCCAATCGAAGCATGTATTAGACAAGAAACACTTTCAACAATGGAAGGAAGAAACTTATAATTGGTTCTTGGTCCAAGTGTCAAGGTTATCCAACTTTATCAGTTTATAGTCATGACGAAAATATTGAGAAGATCCCCTTACTTAAATTTGCATAAGTGTTTCCCTTGTCCTTTGTGCCAGAATTTCAAATAGTTAACATGTGTCAATAAAATTTCTTTGGGGAAAAACAATTGAAGGAGGAACTATTATTCCAACATAAAATATGTAGTTTTTCTAGCCTAGAAGAAAAGTCTTATGACACTCAGCGATGAGGAAACTAAGTTTGAACAATTAGTTTTGTATTAGAAACTTAGATGGGCAAGACATATATTATGGGTGCTTTGGTCATCAAATAGGATAGATCTAGTACATAAACTTATAAAATTTAGTATGCATTGTTTCTATCCTATAAGAAAGTCATTATCATGCTCAACAGTGAAGAAACTAAGTTTCAACACCCAATTTTGTGTTAGATGGGATAGGTATAGATTTCAGGTTCTTTAGTCTTAGAACAAGATAGTTTATTTAGAATTATTGGTCGCTTGATTGGGGGCCTGGGGCCACCTACCCAACTACACCTTTGTATAAAATATTTTATATGTTTTTGGATAAGCTTGTTGGAATAGTTTGTGATTATTGGCCTCTTGTTTGGAGCCGGCCATATTATTTGAATTGAAAATTTCTCTTTAACTATTTATAGACATTAAGAAACCAAATTGATGGTATGTATATTTTTCTATCTTGTCGGTATTTCTAAGGAGACTAATTTGGGCATGGGGAATCATTCACTTAAACTACAAAAAAGAATGCAAGAGATTATTTGGACATTATATCCCATATGTGGTGCCTTAACTAAGAATTTACTTAGGTTGGAGCACCATGGAGGTATGAAAATGCAATAGAAATTTAGTTGATCCTAGCAGCGCATATAAAAAATGATGATTGTAAAATGAAAGGCCACTACCATGAAAGTGGAATCAAGAATCGAATAATGAGGGTAGCTCTAAGGAAAGGGAATAAAACATCAAGTTTGATATATAAGCCATTTTTTCGTAAGACATTCGCACTAAAGCACAAAACAGACTTAAATAATGAACAATACAGAGATCTGACCTTATGTGGCATGAGCACGTGGAGAATTTGATGGTGTGTTTTCATATACTATATTGCTCAAAAAATTATTTATTGAACATGAAAATAGCGAGAACATATGTATGACATATTTGGCTCACCCTTAACCTGTTATAATGAGCATAATATTATCGAGACTAGGAGTGGAATAAAATTTTTCCAAAAGGAAAATCACCTAAGCTTAACCAAGAAACACACCACCATAATGTTCCTTTCAAATCACAATGCATTGATATCTAAAGATGTAGATAAGATGATATTATAAAAAAGGCTATAAAATTCAAGAACCCTCGTTGTAACTCCAATAAAGTATCAAAAATCTCACTAGTACTTTTCCCCTTCGAAAGTCACAAAGCTTAAGCTAATGAGTGTGATGATTCACGAGTTGAAGGTTTACTTCAATTAATGGAGGAAAAAAATAAAAGGAACCCTACATTATGATAAATAATGAAAACAAGAAACAATATGCTTAAGTGATACAGAAAAATATTTTTTATTTTTATATCCTTATGACATACTCAAATACCACCATGGATATAGGTGAAGGCCCTACATATCCGAAGACAAAAAATTCAAATTAAGATATTTCAAAGTCTAGAATAAAATGGCCAAATAATTGGTACAAGGGAGGGAAGTGAGGATCTCCAAACCTAGTAAGTATATAATTTTACATAAATACGAGGCATTTGTTGATTCATCCTACTATAGTTCTTTGTTATATGATAAAATTTATTTGGTACATACTCCAACATGATATTGGGATAGAGTTCATCCTTATCAATAGTCGAAAAAAAATGCTTTTCAGAGTTTTTTTTTTAGAAAGGGTTTCAAATTGAACTATGGTTTTATGTCCATGGCTGCCACACAAACGTTTCCCTAGATTCTTTGTATTTAATTTTTATGGAACAACATTTTTAGAATTTTCCCTACTATTTACTTATTAAATAAGGATAAAAAATTATGGTTTATTCTTAACACCCACTCTTGAATCTTCCATTTATGAATGAAATATTGGAGTTTTTTGTCGTTGTGGAGTTTATTATAGGGAAAATTTCTACTCACGCTGCTCATTTTTTAGCCTGTTGTTTATAGAAATTTTAAGGAAGAAGCATTGAAATAGGATTTTTAGCCATATATCATCCTTCCTAGTGACCCTCCATTACTATTTTCCTTTATTTTAACAATGTACCAAAACTCTTCCTGTTATCACCAAATTGATCTTGATTGGCTGCTCATCAATCAACTCAATGTAACTCTTTCAAACCACTTCTAACTGAAGATTAGCCTCTTAAGTTTGAGAGGGCTCTCTCAAACGGTGTTTATGATTTTGATTTAGGATAAAATTAGTTGGCTAAATCTATGAACTTTAACTTGGTTTTTTATGGTTGCAGGTTGAAAAATGAAGGCTTGCTACCATTGGGCTATGGAGCTAACATCAGTACTCTTAGTGACAATGGTTCTTCACATGGAAGCTGAGGCAGATATATGTTTTTAACAAAGATATTTAATACACATAACATAAGGAAACCATAGTATTTTCACCCCTAAAGTAAGTCAACGCATAATATTATGAATTCTGAGTAATTAGAGATAAAATCCACTGCAAGTTATTTGACATAAAGATACAAAGAAATAGCACATCAAAAACCTCATGATAATCTCAGGTCTGGAAGTAGAATGTCACTGTATATTACTGATAATGGATAAAACATACAAGCAACAATTTGGTGCAACATTATCCAACCCTTTTATCTTTGGTGTTTAGTCTATAAATAGACATTCTTTACAATGTAGATGACCTGCCAAGCTAGCTAGATCTTCGAATTCTACTCAGACACCTATCATAACTGAAACTATTAACTTGAAACAAAAAAAAGACAACTATCCTTCAAGAAAACAAACTCCTAATAAGACTCTATCTCCTGTTCATTACATTCTTTTATCTTATCAGTGAAAAAATTACATAATGAAAGTCACATGTTTGAGGGATAATTCATCATAATTCACCACCAATTTACATCTTCAAAACACCCCTAGGTTTGTGGAACATAAACCTACTTTTTAGGGATGAATGACCTTCACTTTAAACACTGCTTTGACCGACGCCGTGTGGCACTCCTTTTGAGCCATGAATCTCTACTGGTATAATCCACTGACATGCTGTAGGTCTCCAACTAGCAAATGTGTTGTTGGAATGCTCAAAATTCTTCAAAAAGCTCCTCGCTATGAAACAGGGAAGTTTAGGTAGTTTCGTATGGTGTTTTAGCAGCGTATGAAAAATTTATTTTCCATCCATTTCCTTGACACCTTTGCTGTTCAAAAAATTTTAATATTCCAAGACACTTTGCAATTAATCAATTGCCCTCCATAATGCTTGAAAAAACCAGATCTAAAGGAAAAAATTCACCTACAGAAATTTTCGTAGCGTATTTCTAGCCTCAAGCCTGAGGTACACTACGAAACCATCCAAAAAACCAAAAATTGTTGTTTGTATAATTTTCTTGAAAAAATGTTCTCCAGATGTAAAATTTGGGTTCTCTGCATGTTATGAACCTCATCAAACATATTCCATCTAAATATTTACTCTTGTGGTGTTTCATCTTCGTTTACAATCAAATGGCTAATGGGATCTTCTACCACTTTCATCGTCAGCCCTTTCTTTTCCAACTCCACTTGAATTAAATCGAACTGCCCCTGAAGATCTTCCACTTGGTATTTTAATTCCCTATTTTTGGATTGTAAGTGCAAGTTTATCCTTTTGATGTGTTTGACCTCTCCTCTTAGTGGCTGAGTCCATTTTATCAACTTTTATGTATTGTCCAAGGTTTTTAAGACACTCGTAACTTGCTCTTCCCATATTCTTCCCATCTGCTCAAATTGAACCTTCTCAACTCTGTATTTCCTTACCTCCAGCTTTAAAACTAGTATCTCTTTACCTGCTTCCTTCAACTGCTCTTTGAGGGTCTCTATTTCTGATTTTTCAATCATTTTCTCTTCTCCCTTTATTTTCTTGATAACTCGTTCCTCCTTTGTTGGTGAAGACAAATATATGGTGCTTATTGGATGGAAATCTTCATTGATTTTCTCAGTCTCTTTACTTTCCATGGCCTTCCTTGCATGTCTAGTCATTGGATTCCTAGGCTGAAAAATGAAACCAACATCATTACCTGCAAAATCTAGTTTTTAGTAGTGTTTCCTTTCTTCAGCTTTCTTCCTCCATCTTCAATGTCTTCACCTTTGCACAATGGGTGAATCTTCAATGTCAATTGCATGCAGGATATCCTCCCATTTTCCTTTAGCTAGTGTCTCGTTTCTAGTGACTCTCTTGCTGCCTTGTTTGTTGATTGTATTCTTCTGTTTTGCTGGTGCTGTTTGAGGTGTGTCAGTCTCTTGCAAGGCTCTGTTCTCATGTCCACTGGCTCTGTAGGAGATGATCTATTTTCTTCTTCAACTTCCTCTACCACAGCTAGTGAAGAAGTAGTTCTAGGTTTTTAGGCTTTCTTTGGAGTAACCACATCAATTTCATAACCACTCGTGAACAAAAAGGAAGTCCAGTCTCTTTCTAACCTCCTCAATTTCTCTAACACTAGCAACCTAATTAGACCATGATGAAAAAGAGAAGTTTCATTACCCTCTATTTTGATTAGAACCTTATCTGACATTTCCCTAGACTTTTGTATAAATGAAAAGGCATGTCAAGTGACCTCTTATCGAAAAAATGCAGAAGAAGTATGCGATGATAGGAGTATACCATGTGAAATCTTCCTTCATAGGTAAAATAATTTTGAATGAACATCAATAGATATGCATAATTCTCCTTCATGAAACTCCTAGGGATAGCATTTTTCAAATCAATTTCACTGTGGTCTTGCTTGATGAACTCTTTGAAATCCTACGTTGTGAATTTGATAACTTTAAACCATTATTCACCTCCTCGAGGGATTCTTGTATCTAATGAGTTGCTCTTTGGTGTCACTGTAAGGTTCAAGATTCCAACCTTTGAAGTTGTTCCTGTGAATATGGTGGCAAAATCCTTTGAAACTTTTAAATGAAATCGCTACAACCTTCGACAGAATTGTAAGAAACCAGTTCTTCTGAAAGCTTCCATGGAAGTAGGGTCTTCATTGAGTAAATTCATATCCATAGGTTCATACCCGTGACAATGGCCACCCTTATTTTTTTTTCTTCTTGTAGCCATGGATGTCTTATAGTCTTCACAACCTCACTTGCTTGATGACACCTGCTAAATTCGAACTTTCCAGCCACCTGCTTGGCTCAATGATGCAGCTCTCCAGAAATTGAATCACATGCAAGGATAAATCACAATATGACAAAAGGTTAATTGAGGTAATATTTAATGGTTTAACTGACAACTCAAGCTTCAATCATGACACATAGAAGCCAAAAAAAAAGGTAATGATGACATCAAACATGGGTATGTGTTGTGGTTCCTATGATTTGGTAGATTTGGCAATACCAAATGACAAGACAACATCAAACCACTTTCGGATCTCAGGATCTAGCCCTCCTAGATCCAGAGAGGGATCTCTCTATAAAAGCAAAGAATAATATGTCTTTGAGGTTCAATTTAAGGTGTTAGGCTAGTTATAGGACACAATGGGTTTATGTTTTGTTTTGTTTGTTTGGTTGGGAAACATGAGAGATGGTGTTAGCCACCTATAAAAGTTGTTATAGAAAAAGGTGGCTAAGAATTTTTGAGCCTTCAAGGAACAAATTTTATTGCTAAAAAGTGTTGGCTCTTGAAGACTCTTGAAGGCCTTATGCCTCTGTCCAAATCTTCACTGCTCTTCCCTTTTTATACTCAGAAATTCTGTTGTTTCCATGAGGAAAAACTGCTGCAAAATCATCATTTTTCCCCTTCCTCCACTCAAAACTAACCTTCATTTTCCTCCCCTTTTTCTCCATAAAAATCCTCTATTTTCATGATTCCTCTTCTTCATTTAATGAAAATAATTGTTACAAGGTTAATAACTCACTTTTTAGCCTTACCGAAACCCCCAAATCCATTGAAAAAACTTGAAAAAAATCATAAAAAACAAGTCTTTATTACTAAGGACTTAAGCCCCCTTGGGCTAAGTATTAAACCACTTCCCCCACATGCTCACGCCCTACAAACCAGGTGCTATGCCCATTAGGCGTTTATCGCATCCGAAGTAATCCACAATGGGTTGATTGAAAGACCGCATCAAAAGATCCGATGCGATTAAGTCCTTTTGTATAAACCCCGCCCCTTCTATTTTTACTCCATACAACCTACACCCCGGGACCAAGTGATAAAGATCCCAAGGCACTCAATCGCATCAAAAAATTCCAATGGGTTGATTGAAAAGCCCGAGTCCGAGGCTCCAATTGTGATTGGCCCTTTGTTATGAAAAGCCCTAAGCCCATCATATTCCATAGACCCATGGCCCCACAAATGGGCTTCTTTTTTTATATAAATATGCCGCTTTGATCCATAAAAACCTTTTTTCTATTAAAAGTTTGGGTTTTTCATATATCATAAGGGTTTTCCGCCAGTTCGTTCTAAAACTAATCTCCATCGTTGATCGTAAGCCGATCAAACGACCTGCACTCAATCGCATCGCATTGTTCAATCATTGTGTTTGCTAGCTCCTCCCGATCGGCCAATCCTCCAATTAATTCTCCAGCGTTAATATAATCCTTAGATCAACAGCCTGTGCAAAATTGCATCGCAACTTTTCATCGGTTGCGTTTATTTTCCACCCCCGATCGTCGATCCCCGATTGATTGTCCACCGTTGATCTCCTCTCCACCTTCCGAGATCCAACGGTCCTCATTCCCTCCGATCACAAGTCTTACCTCCACTTCAAACCCCTTCAATTCACTCTCCGCCATCGATCTGATCTACAGATCGACGGCCAGCGCTTAATCGCATCAGATTTTTTCATCGCATGCATTATATTTCTTTTCCCGATCAGCCATCCCTCCGATTTATTCTCCACCGTTGATCTGATCCTCATATCAACGGTCAGTGCTTCATCGCATCACAAATTTACATCGGTGCCATTTGAGTGTTTCCCCCGACTGCAATCCTCCGATTGGATCTGAACCATCCACATGTCTAGATCGAATGGTCCCAGATCGTTCCCTCACATTTTTCTTCCTCCGCTCTTGTTTGACCTCCTCTAAATAAATCTCGACTGTTGGTGATTGCCATCCAATGGCCATGCTCTTCCCTCCGCCTCTGAAGCAGTTTTTCCCCAATTACGTAGAATTTTATAATGTTTTTTGTATTTTTCAGGTGTTTAATGGTTTTTCCATTACATTAAATAGAAAGGCCGAAGGCCGGGAATGATGATTCCCGTGCCCTCGATTCATAAAAGGAAACCATTCGTGGGGCTGTACTCCATGTCTCATCATTGCTTCATGAGGTAGTGATGCCTTGAGAGCCTTGCGTGGCCTGCACATTAACAAGACACTGTAATTTTAAAACCCAAATAAAAGATTATCAATGTTGAAGACAGAGCACAGCAGAACAAAAGATTGAATACCGATTTGCGGGGATTACGGCTAAGATTGATTATCAAAATCCTAATCCCCCAAATTAAAACACAGTTAAAAGAAAATCATAAGTGTTTAACAGACAAAAAGGCCTCCACTGCCACATTTGAGGTGAATTGATTCCTCCCAGCTACCATAAGTGCCACATGTGCCTCAAAGCATTCAAACAGAGGCTGAAGTTATTGATCAAATGAAGATATCCACCTCAACACAGTCAGAGAGTTACTATTGCAAGGAAAATTAATGCAAAAAATAACTATAGAGTTACTCCAACATAACACAGAGCCTCAAATTCAACAAAATCTCCCACCGATATTTTATCTTAATTGTAAATCAGTTAATACAGATAGAATTTTTGTAAACTTCTTCATCGAGCCCCTCAAAGGCCGAGAAGCCATAAAGACTGTATTAATTATATTGGGAGATCTTTTATCAGATCTCACCTCCTCATTCTTCTATAAATACTTCTGTAGAAGATGAGAATATGTTGGTTGTTGAATTTTGAAATATACTTGAGCTCGAAACTCCTACTTGTAAATAGTGTTCACTGGCCCTTGAAGCTTTGTTTGTGATAGATTAGTTAGGTTGAATTGTGAAGATGATTGCTGAACTGAAACATTGGACCTGAATACTGTAACTGGTTTGACATAAATAACAAGTTGTTTCTTGGGATCCTGGTCTATATCATTGGTGAAGTGCCTCTTTCTTTGTTATGGTTTTTCCTTCTATGTATGTCATATTATTCACTATTCTCTGATAAAGAAAAACATTTATAGTGTTAGGATTTACTGTTTACCAATACCCTTCTCTAACTGATAAGCTTTATCTCAATGTTTTCCTCCAATTTGTTTATTTAAGAATGATTCAATACAGTTTAAGAAGTTAGGAATGTTGGCGTTCCCTCGTCCTACTGTTTTCTTTAAACACTATTCTTGAAAGTTATTTTCATCATCTGCTTATTAAAGTTAGAATAGAAAAGTGATGGTTTGCCCTGTTTATAGTTCCTATTCTCCAAAGGCAGATTCTGAAGGTTTCCCCTAGTGTTGACCGAAAGCAGACTAGGTTTAAAAGTACCTTATCTGATCTTAGGTTACACTTTGTTTCTCTTGTGTGTTTTCATACTTTCTGAAGGTTATTATATGGATTACTGGATTGTTTGTCAATTAAGCTGCTTTAATACTAACTTGCCCAAGAAGTCTATGCTTAGCCCTGTTCTTGGTTGGTTTTAAATATTTACTTAAGAGGCTTTTCCTGTTTGGACTGACTATAAATCCCTTGTGAAATTATTATCAGTTTCCACCCCTCCAACACTTTATTGTTTCAATTCCATCATTTTAATCTCAATAATCTTGTGACATGACTTGCCCCTTGGATCACTCTTGATGTTGTTGCTCAATTAAAGCCCTGATATGACTCCATAGCCCAATGGAATAAAAACCAGCGCTATATCTATATTTTTAGCCAAATATGTTCTGTTCACTTGCAACTTCTCACCTTTGAAACTTTTTGCATTTAGAAATTTCCCCTCAAATAATAATCATGCTCAACCATCCAAAAATAAAAAAAAACCTTGGCCTTCATAACTAGCCTAATATTATTACCAAAAACTTCAAAGACAAATCCATCTTTGCACTTATTGGAGAGATCCCTCTCCGGATTCAGGAGGGCTAGATCCTAGAATCCCAAAGTGGTTGAAATGATGTTGTTTCCGTGATCGAACTTTGCCAATCTTGTTGATTACAGATTCCTAACAGAAGGGTTCAATGTAAGCTAAAGAAATGGGTAGAGAAGGAATTTTTGGCAATGGGGAGATAATTCAAACAGAAAACAAGTCCATTGGGAAATGGGGTCATAAAAAGCGTTTACTTGCAATTCAAATATCCAAGGCTTTCAAAAGGCTAGTCATCTATATCAGAGGATCTCTTAATATGATAGTATGGGATGAAACAATAAGGAAATGAATGGGAATGACAAGTAAAACCTTCCAAGGTTACCATTTCGAAGTAAATCTAGGGATAGGGCATGCCTTAACATCTACGATCAAACTCGTAATGAGGCTAACTCTAAAGACAACAATCCAGTTTTCCTCCTGACTACTTTCAAATAATAGAAAACATTTAAGTTTGACACAGAGTGAAGTCTAAGATCAGAGAAAGACTTTAAACCTTCTCTGCTTTCAGCATTAAACTCAAAGGGATCTTAGAAAGGATAACTGTTGGAAAAGGAACCTAGTGGGACAGGGCTAACTCTAAATCTCCCGGTTTCCTAATTGTTTCAGATGAAACCAAACAAGAACATCTAAGAAATAAACTCTAAATTCGAAAATCAGTAAGCAAGGAAAAACCAACTTCTATACTGGTTAAATTATGTTGAATTTTTTGTTAGATACACGTAGAGCAGAAAAAATAAAGATAAGAAAGTGTAGGAAGCATTAGGGAACTTGCAGCAGTATATCCTAAGCTGAAATTGCTGATTCTTATCAGAGAAAATGAAACATGATGTATAACAGAGGGAAAACAATAACAAATATAGAACACATCACCACTGATTTAGATCAGGATCCAATGAACATGCTTGTCATATTAGAAGAGAAAAACCAGTGACACGCATCCTTGTCCAATAGCTTGATATCATCCAGAAATCATCTCCCAACCTATTTACAACTACTGGTCACAGAACTCTCACTCAGTAAAATAACTTACAATCAATGTTTTTTACAATATCCAACCAACATTTAAAATGTATTTCTCATGAGTTCTTATAGTTGAAAGAGCAATAGTAGTGGTAGATAGAACTTAAATGATTCATTAAAGTAGAGGGATACGTGTTTTTAAGCCCATTCTATTTTAATGTCTTTACATCAACTTTTAATATTCTTTAGATGACTTGGGGGTCTTCGTTAGTTTGATAATAACTCCAAGGGTATGTTCTTGGAGTACTTTCCTGGCTGTAGTACTCTATTTGTACTCTGAGACAAAAAATTTGAAGATTTGTCTTTCAAGTCTTCCATGCTTTGTAACTAATGCACTGACAGTTTTTAGGACTCCTTGTCAGAATAGTAACTACTCTGGAGTTGGATGAAGAATAGAGAATGAGTAGTAGAGATTTGGTCCTTTCTTCAGCAAAGGAACATCCTACTGAGATATCCTCTACGCTGCTTCGATCAATGATTTGTATTTAATCTGTGCTGACTATGGATTAGGCTTCTTAATCTTCAATATTATGCCTTTAGCCCTTCTCAGAAATTTCTTCCTCTGTGATCTTGGCTCTGTGATAGTATTTCTGTGCCAGAGTCGTGACTGTGAAAACAGTGTGAATTCACCACCTTTGAAACCTGTAAAAAATGAGAAACATGTTATAAAAACCAGGGGGAGTGAGGTAGCCTGCTTCTGAGGCTCGTGGGGGTGAAAGAGAAGTGAATGGAAACAATGTACATAGTGGAAAAATGGCTGAAAAACCATGGCAGAAGGTGATAATAGGTCTGATGGGAGCTTGGGGTGTCGATGAATGTGGACCGTCAGTTTAGAATAATCGATGGTGAAGATCTGTCAATGAAGTCGTTGAGAAGGTTAGATGGATGAAGAAGGGATGGAGGTGAGATTAGATCGCGGCCATTAGATTAGAACAAATCAACAGTGGAGATAATTTGATGGAGTCATTCAGGAGGTTCGATGATAGACAAACAAATGGGAGTGAAATTAAGTCAGGACTGTCCGATCTCAGAGATCGACGGTTTAGATTAAATCAGAAGTTACATTACGGAGGGGGTAAGGAAGAAAACCAGAATGGTTTTTGCGTGGCAAAATGTGGGAAATAATTTTTCACCTTCAGAATGCGATTCCACTTAGCGATCGCCACGTGGATTCTCAAAACTGCCTTTATCACGTAAATTTGAAACATTGACTCTCAGGCACAAAAATTACGCGATATGCATTTTCAACCGTCGGCTCATTAGCGGAGAAATTTGATGTTGCGGGAGAAATGCGACATAAGGTTAGATGCATGGGTAGAAAGGAGGCGGGGTCCATTGCAGAGGCCAATGCGAGCCATCAGATTGTGAGGATCGATGGTCAAGATATGTCAATGGGGGAGAATGACAAGAGTGGGGTTTGAAGAGCGGAAGTAATGTGGATTGTCCGATCGAACTTGATCAACGATGGAGATTTAATTGGAGGTCAAGATGGAGGAGGATTACGTGAGGGACGAGCATGATGCGATGAAGCGTGAACAGTCAGATTTGGTAGAATGAATGACTAGAATTAAATCGCATCGGAGAAAGGGAAAGGGGCTAAAGCACCAGGGTCTTTGAGTTTGCGATGTGTGATTAAGCGCTGGCCATCGGATCACAGGGGAGATCAACAGTCCGAATTGATCGAAGGGTGTAATGACGGAGGGCCTATGAGAAGAGCACGGTGAGATCCTGTCCATTGGTTCTTGTGGGTTCAATGGTCCTGATCAAATCAACGGAGGGTGGGTGATGGGCTTAGGAGTGGAGTGTGATGAGATCCTGGCTGTTGGTTCTTGTGGATTCAACCGTCCAGATCAAATCGATGGATCGGCATCGGAGGAGGGAAAGGAAGGCCAAAAGCAAAAAATGCGATTGGGGATTTGCAATGGAGTGAGAGCTGTTGATCTGAAAACTAGATCGACGGGGGAGATTTAATGATGAAGAAAAAGGGGGAAGGGCGGGTTTTGGAATGGGGAGCAATATGGGCTGTTAGATCTGGGCGTAGCAGATCAAATCAACGGTGAAGAATTGATCGCGAGATCACATCAGCGGGAGGCAAATAACCATGTAAAACAAGCAAAATGTGTTTTGCGATGTGATTAGGCCTTAGCACTTGGTCGTAGCGCGGGTTATATGGAGAAAAGGGGCTAGGGTTTAAGGCCGAAATGGGCTAAAGGCCTTTATAGAAAAATGAAGGTTTTTAGGTCAAAATAAAGGTTTTTGAAGGGTTTTGAGAGTTTCGATAAGATTAAAAAAGAGGTTTTAAACCTTATCAAAGGGAATTTATGAAGGGAATGAAGAAAAATGAAGTATGAATGAGGGAAAATGGGGAGATGGTGGCCTTTGAAAACAATTTCTCTCATAAACAGCAGGGTTCATTAATGGAAACAACAATGAAGATTCTTTGAAGGATAAAAGACACATGGAGGCTTCAAGAATGATAGATTTACAAAGGAAATGTTTCTCTTGAGGGCTCGGAAACATATTTAGCCACCTGTTTGCTTTGACAAAATATTATAAGTGGCTAACAGTGGCTCCACATGGGGATGGCATCTTCTTGAAGATGTCAAGAATCTCATAAATAATCTTTGGAAGTAGGCCAGATGCCTGGTACTTGACCATATTTTTCTTCTTTGATCAGCTGTCACAAACATGATGAATATTATATCAGCAACAATACTTCCCCAAACAACTACCTACCCATCGTACTGTCCTAATTTTTTTTCTTCAAGGTGTATTTAGAATTGCAGACCTTCTTCATCATTATTTTTTTATTGAAAGAAAAACAAATCTAATTCTACCCTTATTCCTCCACGAGACCAGATTAAACAGTTGGACTCATATCTTCTCTACCTAATTTACTAATATCTGCCAGGATTAAACTGCCTGACAGATTTTCACTCTCTACATTCTAAAAAGGAAATTGAAACATAGACAAACTAGGATTAGACTGTCTGATTTGCTGTGGGTCCATGGAATAAAGACAATATGCACATGAACTGAACTTTGCAGAAAATTGAAACAAAATTGTGAAGGCTTGAAATTCTGAAAATTAAGAGCATCCTTCCTTCCTTCCTTTTGTGACTCAGATTTTGAGCTTTTTAGAGTCACCTTTCTTTCTTCATTTCAGCATTGGTTTTGGTCTTGTTAGAGCTGTTTCTTCTTTCTTTCTTTGCTGGTTCAAGTTTTGAGCATGTTAGAACCAGCTTTTCACTTTCTCTGGCTCAGGTTTTGATCTGATTTGAGCCATTTTTTAGAACTTCATAGGTTCAATATTTGAGCTTGTCTGAATCTTTCTTCTTATATACAAATCAAGGGTATTTACAATGGAATTGAAAAATTTAAACTGATCTTGAGCAATAATAATGATTAAGCATCCTGCCATTGACAATACCCCCAAACAAATCTGTACCATCCAATTCTTGTAGGAAGAATGCATTGGGACCAATAGGAGATTGAATGATGTAAGGGCCTTGCCATAAACTATCAAAATTTCCATGCTTACCATTATCCTCTCTCCTAGAGTCCCATTTGAGTACCTTGTCCCCAATTTTGAAATCACAGCCCTTTGTTCTCTTATCAAAAAACTTTTTAATGCTCTCTTGTAGTTTCTGAGCTCTATTGTAAACTTCTTCCCTTGTCTGCTGAAGATGTATGGTCTGATTGATCCTCCTTACCATGCTATCTTCCCCTGATTGTATTTTTTGGACCAATTTTACCACTGGTACTCCCAAACTAGTAGGGAATACTACATCTGCTCCATAAACTAGCTGATATGGAGACATTCCAATGTATTTCATTGTTGTCAATCTGTCTGCCCGTAAAGCATGCACTAACTTGTTATGCCATGATTTTTTATTTTCTTCAAGAAGCTTCTTGATGATGGTCACCAAACTCTTATTTGATGATTCTGCTAGCCCATTACCCTGAGGGTAATAAGCAGTAGAATGACCAAGTGAAATCTGATACCTGTGACAAAAATGAATCATCTTTTTGGAACCAAATGAAGCAACATTATCAGTGATAATTTTCCTAGGGTAGCCAAATCTAGATAGGATATGGTATTCAAGGAATTTTATGATAATTGAGTCTGTGGCATTCCTAGAAGGGATGGCCTCTATCCATTTGGTGAAATAGTCAGTGGCTGTGAGTATTCATCTATGTTGGGCAGATGAATCAGGATAGATTTCCCCTATGAAGTCTAGACCCCACTGTTGAAAAGGAGCTTCAACAATGATTAGTTGTAAAGGTAGAGGAAGGAATTTTCTTTTGCCCTCAAATATTTGGCATTTGTGGCAAGCAACTATCATTTTGTGGACATATTGGAAGAATGTGGGCCAGTAATAGCCAGCTCTAAATATTTTATTGGCAGTGGTTTTCTAGTAGAGATGGCCTCCACACTCTCCTTCATGGAACTCATGCTTGATCCTATCTGCATCAACTTCAGGCAAAAATTTAAGCAATAAACCATTGGAATTTTTCCAATATAAAAATTCATTTAAAATGCAATAATTTATAGCTTTCAACTTTGAAAATCTTGCCTTTGTCTTAGATAAATCAGGAGGGGCATTGAGATTGGTAAGCACATACAAAATATCAGCATACCAAGATGAGTTTTGGAATTTTTCTTCAACAGTGGGAGTTGGTAATCCTTCCTATTCATCCAAAGCATCTACCATATTTATATGAAGGGATTGTAAGTTAGATTTAGCCATCAATTGTGCTAAGCCTTGACCCTTGATGAGTTTAGTGGGTTTGATCTCCAAATCATATTCTAGTATCACAACAATCCACTTGCCTCTTTTACCATCTGGATCTTGCGACAAAATTTATTTTACCACTATATTAGCCACAAAGGAAACAATATGGGAATGAAAAATATACACTTTGAAATCCTTTAAGGCCTTTACCAAAGCATAGGCATGTTTTTCCATGATATTATATTTCAGAGGTGCATCCTTAATGCCTTGCTGAAAAATGCAATTGGTTGCTCTTGTCCCTCTGGATTTTTTTGCAATAGGACAACAGCCACATTATGTTATGATGCGAAAGAGAATATGAAGAAGTCTTTAGTAAAATCTGGGTTGATGAGAACTGGTGCTCGGGTGAGTGCATGTTTTACCAGTTCAAAAGACTTCTTGGCTTATAGAGTCCATTTAACTCCCACCTCTTTTTTAAGTCTATTAGTCATGTTTCTAAGGAGTTTTGCTAGGTTGGGTATAAACCTCCTCAAGAAATTAATCTTCCCAATAAAGGACTATAATTCCTCGATGTTTCTTGGGTGGCTAATCTGCAATATTCCCTCAACTCTTTTTAGGTCTATTTTAATCCCCTTTTCAGATATGATATGACCAAGAAGTTTACTTTCTTTGAGACCAAACACTGTCTTTTTGGGATTTAAAGATAGCCAAAACCTTCTGCATTTCTCAAAGACCTTTCTCAAATGTTTAAGGTGTTCTTCATCAGTTTTGGAATAAACTGTAATGTCATCAAGGTAAATTACAATGAAGTGACCTATTTCTTATAAGAATGCAATGTTCATAGCTCTTTGAAAGGTGGCACCAACATTCATTAATCCAAAGGGCATCTTCACATACATGAAAGTGCCCTAAGGAGTGATGAATGTTGTTTTAAGCTGATCTTCTGGGAGTACTAAGACCTGGTTATATCCTGAAAAGCCATCTAGTAGTGAAATCCTCTTAGAGCCAACTACCCTTTGTAAGATGTGTTCCATCTTGGGTAAAGGGTAATTGTCTTTTAGTGAGGCTCTGTTTAAGTTTCTAAAATCAATGCATAGTCTAATTTCTCCTGTATTTTTCCTTACAGCCACGAGGTTAGATACCCAATCTGAAAACCTCACAGGGACTATGATTCTAGCCTCATACATTTTCTTAATTTCTTTTTCTACCAGGGGTAACTATACAGGGTTTATTCTGCGTAGCTTTCGCCTAAAAGGTTTCTGTTTTTATTTCAATGGAATCTTATGTTGGATGATCTCTGTGTCATAGGCTTTCAAATCTTCATAACTCCAAGCAAAAACATCAACAAAATATTTGAATAAATCAATGTATTTCTATTTGATATGAGCTAGAAATGTTTAAATAATTTGATCATTTTAGGCTTGTCTTTGCTGCCTATATTGCATTCTTCAACATCAGATTTAGTGGGTTCTATAGTGGGATTCTTTGCCACATCATTGAAATCGAAGAGGTCTTCTAGAGGGGCTAGCCCTCTGGGTATGCTCTTGTCTTTGGACTGCAGTACCTCTATGTCTTATTTGTCTATGTTCATGTATTCTTTTGTTTTATTTTCAAATTCTTTGGTTATCATGTTTATTTCTGCAGTAGGGGATGGTTTATATTCATCAGGGGGTTCTTTATCCAGACAACTTTCATCGGACTTAGAGTCTGAATCAAGTACTTCAAACTCATTCCTGCAGAGCAAGAAATCTTCTATCTGTTTGTCACCCTCAAAGACCTACCAATACTTTTCATTATTTGGTACTGTTGGTCTATATTTTGTTTGAACAATGATTTGTTTGTCACTAAGTGGTCTATGATATGAACTAGCAGCGCAGGCCAATCCATTTGCAATTATGTTTTGACTTCTAGGGACAAACACAAGCTCATATTATACAAATGTTTTCAAAATATCCATGGAATCATTTCTATATGTCCTTAATCTAGGATGTTTGGTAGTGTACTCTCCGTTTATCTGTTTGATGACTAGTTCTGAGTATCCATGGACAACTATCCTCTTAGCTCCCAGTTTTTTCAACAGATGCAGTCCTAAGAGGAGAGCTTCATACTCTTCTATGTTGTCTGTACATTTGAAATTTAGCTTGAAGGCATGAATCTCAGCATAATTGTTTTCAGTATTGTGCAACCATACCCCAGCTCCTGAATTCCTTTTAGTGCAAGACCCATCAAAGCTCATGCTCCATAAAGGATTGTTTGTAGATTTGTTATCAGTTTCACCCTTAATGTCATCTTGTTTCTTGAGGTTAGCAAGCTGATGGGTAATATTCTCTCTACAGTCTTGGTTTTGATTTTCTAACTCTGTAGATTGTTCAAATGTTTCTCCCTTGTTTTCCTCTGTATCTAGGGCTGCCATTATGTTTTGATTTGTGGGCCCTACTCTCTTGTTTAAATTTTTGTTCTCTAGCTCTTGCTTACCTGTAAACTCATCATTGTAAAGGATAAAAGAGTCTAGGTCTGTATGGACGGAGTAAAGAGGGGAATTTTCTGGTTTCTCTAGACTTCTTACCATAAATTCCATGTGTGCTTCCCTATATAGTCTTCTAAGCTGGCTAAAAACAGGGATAGTGGCATATGTCATGTCGATTTGCATCGTACCTTGTAGCTTGGCACCCCATGATCTTGACAGCAACATGCCATACTTAGGAGGCACATCAGCCACTAAAACATCCATTACCATGCATTTGGCTAGGATTTGGGTCAAATTCACACACAGATATTTGATCAAGCCTAAACACTTCACTCTGCTAGAGTCAAAAGAATATAAATCTTTGTATGGTCTGGTTATCTCTAGGCCTAATTTTTCCATGATCACTTTTGGCATGAGGTTGTGTGAAGCTCCTGAGTCATGCATAGCATTATGTAGGATTTTGTCATGGATTTTTAGACTGATATAGAAAGGGGGGACTACTCCTTCCTGAAATTTTCCTTCAATTTTTGGGCCAAACAAGAGAGCTGGTTAATCATCATTTAAGTTGACAGTGTCACTATTTTCTCCTAAGTTTAAAGCTTTCAATATTTGACATTTATATGCATCTTGGGTGGCCAACTCAGTGAGTGGGATAAAAATTTTGATTTTGGCAATTTCATTTTCCAGATTGAAAGGAGACTGACTCTTTGAAAGGTTCAATTCTGTCTTGTTGGTCACCGTTTTATTGGCAAGTTTAGCTTGCTGATTCTCACTATGTAGACTGGTTGAAACTATTTTTTCAGGAGGATTACCTGTAATGCTAGTGCTGCTAGATTCATGACTTGGTTTTTAATGGTTTGGATGTCTTTTTCCTTGTTTTTGCCAGAACTCTTAGCTGTTGTTTTGTTGCTTTCAACAGTCCCTTTAGGAGTCTTTTCAAGTCTTTTCTTAACAGTGATTTCATAGGATTTTGGTTTGGGAGTATCTATGTTCTTTTTTCTTCTGAGATCATATTGTTCTCGGACCTGCATGATGGCATTCTCGAATCCTAACCTATAATCTTCAGTTCTATCCCTTCCTCATCCCAATGTGTGTATGAGGTTTGATTATCTTCTGTGAAAAAGGTGTGATCTTGGTTATCCACTCCCACCATGTTTATAATAGTTCCTTTTGATTATTCTACAATTCCCTCATCCTCATCAAGGAAATTTTCTTGGAATGGAGTTATTATTTGTTGGTCAGAATCCCTTTTTATATTGGGAGGGGTGTTTCTCCTAAAGCTTTGGTTCTGGTTTTCAGACTGATTTCTATTCTGATTATTGGCTTGGACAACCATTTTCTCCATAATTCTTTCTAGCCTATCCATGTTTTTGGCTAGATTATCAAATTTCGGATCAGATGTAGAGGCTGTGGTGTCCTCCCTATAGGTTACCTTGTTTTCAGCCCTCATTCTAGCTCTTTTCTCAATTAAGTTTGCTTCTACACTTACAGCTCCTTTCTGAATATCTTCTAGAGTTGTATAGTCTCTCTCCCTTAGTTGATAGGCCATGTCAGCATCGAAACCTTCAGGGTATTTCACTAAGGCCATTCCTTGGGGAGGTTTCATGTGGGGTGGAAGAGCGTTGTAGACACTGTTAAACCTGCTAGTATAATTATGAACACTCTCCCCCTGATTTATTTTGAGACCTTTATACTCTGCTAATATTTGTAGAGGGTTGCTTTTGATTTCCCATTTGTTTATGAAATCTTGATGTAGAGAGGGAAGGTCATTGATGCTATTAGGAGTCAAGACTTTAAACCACTTGTTTACTTCTCCTCCTAAAATTTGAGCAAAGATTCTCATCTTAATGGTTTCATCTTCTATTTCCATATAATCAAAAGCATCCTCCATCCTATCTACATGGCATTGAGCTATGGTAGATTATTTTCCAGTGAAATGGGGAATTTTAGACTGGTAGTCATTGGGTAAAGGAGCCAGAGGCTGTGGCAAAACTAGGGGAGCATACCATGCTGCATGATAGTGTTTTTTGGAGGTAAAGGATTAGCTTGAGTAGCAGGTATATGGATGGCAGAAATTCTTGGACCAGCAATAAACTGTTGAGAAGATTTAGGGTGGGAGAGACCCTAGTTATAAATGAAGTGGATATCAGGAGGTGTTGATGGAGGGGTTTCTCTGTCACTAATATGTTGACCACTATGCTGTGGTGAACTTGGAAGCTCAAAGTCTGTTTGATCTATACCACTGAATGACTTAGTTCTTGGTAAATTACTTGGTAAATCTAAGTCAACTTGAGTATCTGATAGAGCTGCAAGGTTTTCAGGTGCTGAGTTAGCTCTATGAAAGGGTCTGACAATAGTTGGATCCCTAGATGTGAGAGGCTTCCTAAGAATGCTCTCTGGATTGTCAACTATTTTAGGAGGATTTGGATCAGGATAAGCTCTGGTATGAATTTTTCTTGTAGCCAGTATGTTAAGTAAAATAATATTTAAGAGGCAGATTATCCTTAAACCAAGAAGCATAGTCCTATGTTTTTCCTTTAGTATGGATGATGTTGTGATGAAACTGGTCTCCCAATCGAGTCTTGTGAAAGCAGAGATAATCAACATGCCTACTGATCACCAGTGGGGCCTTTGGTCATTTAGGAACTGTGGAGTCACCAAGTGGAGGGTTTAAAATGTTCAAGAAGATTTACTATCCACCACAGTGATTAACTACCAAATTAAGGCTAATTTGGTCATCTTTAAGTTCTTATATATGTTTTAAGGAGTGTTTTACTAAAATATTCCCCAGTGGAGTCGCCATTATGTTGTGGTTCCTGTGATTTGGTAGATTTGGAAATACCAAATGACAAGACAACATCAAAACACTTTGGGATCATGATCTAGCCCTCCTAGATCTAGACATCGATCTCTCTATAAAAGGAAAGAATAATATGTCTTTGAGGTTCAATTTAAGGTGTTAGGCTAGTTATAGGACACAATGGGTTTATGTTTTGTTTTGTTTGTTTGGTTGGGAAACATGAGAGAAGGGTTTAATGTAAGGTAAAGAAATGGGTAGAGAAGGAATTTTTGGCAATGGGGAGATAATTCAAAGAGAAAACAAGTACATTAGGCAATGGGGTCATAAAAAGGGTTTACTTGCAATTCAAATATCCAAGGCTTTCAAAGGGCTAGTCATCTATATTAGAGGATCTCTTAAGATGATAGTATGGGATGAAACAATAAGGAAATGAATGGGAATGACAAGGAAAACCTTCCAAGGTGACCACTTCAGAGTAAATATAGGGATAGGGCATGCCTTAACCTTTATGATCAAACTCATAATGAGGCTAACTACGAATAAAACAATCCAGTAGTCCTCCTGACTACTTTTAGACAATAGAAAACATTTAAGTTTGACACAGAGTGAATTATAAGATCAGAGAAATAATTTAAACCTTCTCTGCTTTCGGCAATAAACTCAAAGGGATCTTAGAAAGGCTAACTATTGGAAAAGGAACCTAGTGGGACAAGGCTAACTCTAAATCTCCCAGCTTCCTAATTCTTTCAGCTAAAACCAAACAAGAACATCTAAGAAACAAACTCTAAATTCAAACATCAGTAAGCAGGGACAAACCAACTTCTATACTGGTTAAATTATGTTGAATTTGTTGTTAGATAAACATATAGCAGAAAACATAAAGATAAGAATGTGCAGGAAGCATTAGGGTACTTGCAGCAGTATATCCTAAGCTAAAATTACTGATTCTTATCAGAGAAAATGAAAAATGATGTATAACAAAGGGAAAACAATAACAAAGATAGAAAACATCACCACTGATTTAGATTAGGATCCAATGAACATGCTTGTCATATTAGAAGAGCAAAACCAGTCACATACATTCTTGTCCAATAGCTTGATATCATCCAGAAATAATCTCCCAGCCTATTTACAACTACTACTCACAGAACTCTCACTCAGTAAAACAGCTTACAATCAATGTTTTTTACAATATCCAACCAACATTTAAAATGCATTTCTCGTGAGGTCTTACAGGTGAAAGAGAGATAGTAGTGGTAGATAGAACTTAAATGATTGATTAAAACAAAGGGAGAAGTGTTTTTTAAGCCCATTCTGTTTTAATGTCTTTACATTAACTTTCAGTATGCTTAAGATGAATTGGGGGTCTTAGTCAGTTTGATAATAATTCTAAGGGTATGTTCTTGGAGTACTTTCCTGGCTGTAGTACTCTGTTTGTGCTCTGAGACAAGAAATGCGAAGATTTTTCTTTAATGTCTTCCATGCTTTGTAACTAATTCACTGACAGTTTTTAGGACTCCTTGTCAGAATAGTAACTACGCTGGAGTTGGATGAAGAATAGAGAATGGGTAGTAGCGATTTGGTCCTTTCTTCAGTAAAGGAACGTCCTGCTAATATATCCTCTGCGCTGCTGTGACCAATGATTTGTATTTAATCTGTGCTGACTGTGGATTAGGCTTCTTAATCTTCAATATTATGCCTTTAACCCTTCTTAGAGATTTCTTCCTCTGTGATCTTGGCTTTGTGATAGTATTTGTTGGAAATATGATGCAGAGTGTTGTCCTTGATGGCAAACCACTGAATGAAGATGAAGACATGCGACTGTTGACATGTGTTGTCCTTGATGGCAATCCACCTAATGAAGTTATGCTTGACTCGATGGACTTAGTAAATGATGTAAATCTGATGTGATATAATGTTTGATGCTGAGTGTTGTCGTTAAAAGACAACCCATCTGATAAAGATGATGACAACTTACTTGATGAAGTTGTGCTTGATAGAATTTGTTCTTGATGAAGGTATCTACAGTGAGTACAGAAGGAAATGAAGAAAGGATTTTAGCTTGTGCTAGATTCTATGATGAAAAAGAGTATGTCTCTAGGTATACGCGGATTGGACTAGGGGAAGTCGCGTATGCACGCGGACAAGAACGTGCCAAGTCGCGTATTGGCTAAAGCGCTCAAAAAGTGCAAAACCAAGGGTAACCAGCATGGTATTGCCCCATGGTATTGGGTAATGTTCCGCCTAATTGACCCCGTCCAGGTAGTTTTGGGCTCATGGTATTGTTTTGGCCCATGGTATTGAAAAAGGATAAACCTATATAAGGAGAACAAATTCATTGTGCAGAACATGAGTGTGGGTGCAAGATGTCTGAGCTTGAATGAATACTTCTCTCTGAAGTATATCTGAATGGAAAAGGTTACACTTGAATGATAAATCTGAATGTATGATGCACCAATGATGAAGAAGGGGATCTAGATATGAATTGCTCTTGTATTTGCTAGATCTGATTATGGAAGGCTTAGATCTGTGATGAGGCGAGCATCTAGGCGAACATCTGTCTGAAGCAAAAGGGTAGATCTGAACTGAATATCTGATCTGATGAAATATGCTGCTCTGTAATGATTGAAGATCTATACGCTACTTCGCCGCGGAGGAAGCGCGTATATACGCGGCTTCAGCGAAGAGAAAGCGCGTATGCGCAATAAAATATACACTGAGGTATACGCTGGTTTGTGTGGACGGAAGCGCGTATATACGCGACATCGGTGAAGTAAAAGCGCGTATGCAAACTAGGGTTTGCTGAAGCAAGGGGTATGAAATATCTGATCTGTTCTGCTGTGTTTCTGCTATCTGATCTGTGTTGATATGTATTTGTTGGTGATGTATGTTTGTGCTTAAAAGTATGGAAAGGGTCCAGTATGAAAATATGATGAAATGTGGCCTGCAAGTGGTGTTCTATTGAAGTTGTTGGATCCAGTGTGAAAAGTGATGAAACGTGAAAGTGATGAAACGTGGTCCAAGGTGGTGCGAGGGTTGTAGCCTTCTCAGGGGTCTCAACTCTCCCACTTCGGGTGAGGTGGTAAAGCGAGATCGGGGGTCTGCTCCTTCGGGGAGAGGCTTGTAACGAGTGGGGGTTGGGCCCCCTTCTATGGAGAAGGCCCGGTAACGAGCACGGGGTGGGTGCATGTGCAGGTCATTCTGTGACACATATGTTGTAAGATGTTTTTCTCTATAATAAAATATTGAAGGCTGAGCAACTGCAGCGGTGGTTTTCTCCCGATTTGGGTTTCCACCTAAAAATCCTGGTGTTCATGTGTGATGCTTTGTGTGATGGTTTATTCTGTTCTTACTGCACATGTTTACTGCTTATTGAATATCTGATGAATAAGTGATGGAATGGTTTAAGTGAAGATTTAAATGACATATCTAGATCTCTGAGTATACGCGAGTTTCACAAAGGGGATCCGCGTATATACGCTAGTTTACTGAAGGAAAGTAGCGTATTGGTTTTAAGGAATGAAAAAGTAAAAAGATTTGGGTGTGTGGTCAATCTTGAAGTTCACCCCCCCCCCTCTCGGTATTTTTCCCAACGATTGGTATCGAGCGGGGTGTAATGCGGAAGCTTTGATCGCTTAAAGGAGATCGTTGCAATGGAAATAAAAGAAGATAAATGTCTGTAAACACCTCTATTAATGGAGTAATCTGATGATACGGAAGATACGTACAAAAGCATATCTGCAAAGTCTTGATGTCTGGATGTATGGGCAATGCGTGAAGAGATTTCTCAATATGAAAATGAAGTATTCCCTCTTGATCCAGGCAGAAAGGAAGAAGTATGAAATCAATGCCAAAGCAGTAAATGTCTTATTAGGAAGCATGCCTGAACCAGAATTTGCTAAAGTGATGCAGCTACATTCAACAAAAGAAATATGGGACAAAATAATTCTAAACTATGAAGGAGACACAAAGGTAAAAAGTGCAAAACTCCAAACTCTTAGAATTGAATATGAAAATTTGAAGATGCATAGTGATGAGAGTGTTGCGAGTTTCTTTCTTCGTCTGGATGATATTGTAAATCGAATGAGAAATTTGGGTGAAACCATAACTGATACTACTCTGGTGGAAAAGGTCTTAAGATCCTTGACTTCAAAATTTGACTCTAAAGTTTCAACTATTGAAGAAAGGCAAGATCTGCAATCGCTTACTATTGTTCAATTACATGGTACTCTGACTGCTTTTGAAATGAGACAAGGAGGTCCTTCTCAAATAAGAGAAGCTGCTTTTAAGGCATCTACAAAAGGAAAGGAAAAGGAGGTTGTCAAAGAATCCAGCTATGTATCCGATGAAGAGGAAGCAAATTTCGTGAGAAAGCTCCAACTAGGTACTGGAAGATTCAAAGGTAAGCTTCCATTCAAATGTTTTGAGTGTGGTAAAGTTGGTCATTATGCTACAAAATGTCCTTATAAAAGAAAAGAAGTAGTAAGAAGGAATAAGAACCGATCTAGCTCTAAGAAAAGTTACTATGCTAATGAAGATAGTGATGAGTCATCTAATAGTGAGGAAGAATGTGAAGAAGATCTTAGACTTCTCATGGCATTTGAACAAAAAGAAGAAAAGGATACGTTTATGGATGCTCTAGAGGAAAACGATTTTCTTGAAGAAAATAATCAACTCAAACTACGCTTAGAAGAACAAAAGATAATCAGAGAAACCATTGAAAAGCAGCTTGAAGAAGCAAAGAAACATATTGAAAAACTAGAATGTGAAGTGGTAAGTCAAAGAAAAGAAGTTGAGAAAGCAAAAACCTTGAATCTTAGATTTGCTAAAGGATCTGAAACCTTAGATGAGATCATCAAGGTACAACGTTGTCCTCTTATAAAGACAGGTCTTGGATATACCGGAGAATCTTCTCAAACTTATTTAAAACTATCTAAAGCGATTCTGGGTGGTTTATCTTGATCACTCGGCAAGGGGAATAAAGGATCTCTACAGGGAAAAGCGGGGACCATCTCAATTCAGGAAAACTATAGGGATAAAAAACTTACACTCACTACAACTGTAATTAAATTCATTAATTCATGATAATGAAAATTTCTACTTCAATGGGCAATGTTTCACTTATCACAATTTTGGTCATAAAGCTATTCAATGTGTTGCATATAAAACCATCATGACAAGAGAAGCAAGAAAGAAAAGGTTGGATACTGAACCAAAGAAGAATACCTATAACAATTTTTCTCCTCTTAATCTCCTCTTCAAAGTGAAGTTGAATGCACTTATTGTAATAACTTTGGCCATGAAGATTCTGAATGCAGGAACAAGATCCAACCAAAAGAACATGCTCCCTCAAGCTCTAAAATATGGAAAAAGAAAGAACCACCAGTTGAAAATTGTGGGATAGCATTATTTGCGGAAGGTGAAGAAAATCAATGGTACATCGATAGTGGGTGCTCAAGACACATGACAGGTGACAAAAGCAAACTTCATACTTATAATGCTCTAGAAAAGAAAAGAAAGTTACATTTGGAAATGATACTCCTGCTGTAATTAAAGGAAAAGGGTCAGTTTTTCTAAAAGAAAAGGTGAAGGCTAAAGATGTCATGTATGTGGATGGATTAAGGCATAACCTGTTAAGTGTTAGTCAAATGTGTGATCAAGGAGCAGAAGTGGTCTTCAGTTCCAAAGATTGTGTGGTTCTTGATCTTGATACAGGTAAAATCATTATAAAAGGAAAAAGAAATCCAAGCAACCTGTATGTACTAAACGACATAGATCAATGTTACTTAAGCAAGTCTTCAGAAAATTGGCTATGGCATAGAAGACTGGGGCATCTGAGTTTCTCTCAAATCAACAAAGCAAGCAGACTTCAAGCTGTTCGTGATCTTCCCAAGGTCAATCTTCCGGAAAGTACCATATGCAAATCTTGTCAATTTGGTAAGCAGACCAGAGTACGATTTAATGCTAAAGAAGGATCATCAAGTAAGCCTCTTGAACTCATTCATACTGATATCTGTGGACCTATGAGGAAAAAGTCATTACGTGGGGATGAATACTATATCTTATTTATTGATGACTACTCTAGAATGTGTTGGATCGGTTTCATTAAACACAAAGATCAAGCACTTGAAAAATTTCAGAGCTTCAAAGCATTGGCAGAAAATGAATTAGATCTAAAAATCAAGTGTCTTAGATCTGATCGAGGAGGAGAATATTCATCAAATGAATTCTTTGATTTTTGTGAACAACATGGCATTAAAAGACAATTCTCTATAGCAGGCACTCCACAACAAAATGGTGTAGCAGAAAGAATGAATAGAACAATTGTTCAAATGGCTAGAGCTATGCTTGCTGATTCTGATGTTCCTGACATGTTCTGGAGTGAAGCAACACATACAGCAGTTAACATTCTCAATAAGGCTCATGTTCGGGTAAATAGTGACAAAAATCCATATGAACTCTGGTATGGCAATTCTCCCACTGTGAGGCATTTTAAGGTTTTTGGAAGTAAATGCTTTATCAAAAATAATGATGAAAAGCTTGGCAAATTTGAACCTAGATCAGATGAAGGGATATTTCTTGGTTACTCATCGTCAAGCAAAGCATTCACATGTTACAATAAAAGGCTTCGAAAGGTTGTTGAATGTATTGATGTCGTTATTGATGAGTCTCCTGCAGCTCCTAAAGAAGAAAAACAAACAACAAAAGAAGATGATAGCGACATATGGCCTTCTACATCAGATAGCAATGATATAGACAGTGGATCCAATGAAGAACCCGAAGATGATCTATCTGAAAAATCTCCATCCAGATATGTTCAAAAGAATCATCCTGAATCTCAAATTTTGGGTGACAAGGAATCTGGTGTACGAACAAGGAGAACTCTTGTAGGATCTTCTAATCATTTGGCACTCATATCCACAATTGAACCACACAATGTCAATGAAGCTAGCAAATATGAATGTTGGAGGCAAGCCATGGATGAAGAACTTGTTCAAATTGAAAAGAATGACACTTTGGATTTGGTTCCAAGACCTCATGATAAAAATGTCATTGGAACTAAATGGATTTTCAAGAACAAGTTAAATGAGAATGGGGATGTTGTAAGAAACAAAGCTATACTGGTTTGCAAAGGGTATACTCAACAAGAAGGTATAGACTTTGAAGAAACTTTTGCTCCTGTAGCTAGACTTGAAGCCATAAGAATGTTTCTTTCTTTTTCAAGTTATCAACAAATCAAAGTTTATCAAATGGATGTTAAATCTGCTTTTCTTAATGGTGATCTAGAAGAATAAGTATATATAGAACAACCGGAAGGATTCATTTTGGGAAATGATGAAAATCTTGTTTGTAGACTTAAAAAGGCTCTATATGGTCTCAAACAAGCTCCAAGAGCTTGGTATTATCGTCTTGACAAATATCTTCATCAACAAGGTTTTTCAAAAGGGTCTGCTGATAGTAACTTGTACACAAAAATTGAAAATGATAAACTATTGATTATGGTTGTATATGTTGATGACATCATTTTTGGGAGCAACGAAGAATCTTTGAGTCAAAAATTTGCTTCTGTCATGCAGCAAGAATTTGAAATGTCTTTACTGGGGGAACTAACATTCTTTCTTGGCTTGCAAGTGCATCAAAAGGCAAATGGTATTTTCCTATCTCAAGCAAAGTATCTTAAGAAAATTCTGAAGAAGTATGGCATGGAAGAATGCAAACCTGTAAGTACACCAATGATAACCGGATGCAGTCTCAGTTCTAATGATGATTCTCCCACAGTGAATCAACCAGAGTATAGATCGATGATAGGAAGTTTACTGTATCTCACTGGGACTAGACCTGACATTATGCATGCTGTTGGGATTGTTGGACGATTCCAAGCTAATCCAAAAGAGTCTCATCTTTAGGCTGTTAAAAGAATATTCAAATATCTTCAAGGAACTCAAGACTTTGGTCTATGGTATCCAAAGAATGCTGATCTTACTCTTCATGCTTACACTGATGCAGATTGGGCTGGAAGTGTTGATGATCGGAAAAGCACTAGTGGTGGTGCATTCTACATGGGGTCCCGGTTAGTTTCTTGGTTCAACAAGAAGCAAAATTCTATTGCCTTATCAACAGCTGAAGCAGAGTATGTAGCTGCCGCATCTTGTTGCACTCAACTCCTTTGGATGATGCAAACCTTACAAGATTTTCAAATTAAATGTACTCCTCCTGTCCCCATTAAGTGTGACAATACAAGTGCCATCAGTATTTCAAAGAATCCTGTTATGCATTCAAAGACCAAGCACATTCCCATCAAGTATCACTTCTTACGTGAACAAGTGCTTGAGCAAACGGTGAAGTTGGAGTGTGTTCCCTCCAAAGAACAAGTTGCTGATATTTTTACCAAACCTCTGCCCAGGGAAGCGTTCGAGTATCTAAGACAGAAGCTGGGAGTATTCTCTGCCAGTCAAAAGAACAAATCTACATAAATTTAGAAGATGGCTTGGGATACGCGGGTTTCCTGAAACACAGTCGCGTATATACGCTAGTTCCTGCAAAGAAAACCGCGTATGACTGATTGCTGACAATTTTTGGTTGGTTCAGCTCTCTTCAGCACAGCTGCAGTGCTGTTTGGTATCTCTGATACTGTTTAGTATCTCTTGTTCCAGTTCTCATAATTCTGTTTCTAATGTTTTGATGAAGATGCCTTGATGATTTGTTGGTGGAAGTTTTCAGGATGCACAAACTAAGGGGGAGCCTTAGTCATTTGGAAAGATTACTTGGTTGCATAGATTCAGGGGGAGCATTAGCTTTGCTGAGTATAATGCATTGTTGGCATTATGATGGTTCTGAAATATGTTCTCTTTCTTGAGGACTTTCTGGTGTTGGTCTTAAATGGTCATCTTTGTAATTTTTTGAAAAGGTCTTGTTGAGACTCATGTTGTAAAATTGTAATATTCAGTCATGTAAGGACTTGTCAATTTTGTAAACCCACTTGGTTGGGTAACTGAGTCAAATTTGTAAACCCACTTGGTTGGGTAGTTGAGTCTCATATGTTAATCCACTTGGATGGATATTTGATGTAAGTATGAGTCTTTCGTGATAGGAAGTTCATAGAGTCATGTACTTCATTGACAAATATGTTTGAAGATTCAGCATGAACTCAGGGGGAGCTTGGCCACTTCAGCACATATCAGATCTGCAGAATGTTTCTTCCACATGAAAATAAAAGGGGGAGAGTGTTGGTTTTTGATCCGCCCTTTGCCCTTGATGTCAAAGGGGGAGAGTGTTGGTGTTTGAATGAAGAGAAGATAGTGATGTCAAATATTTGGGAGAGTGACATCTTTGGGAGAATGACATGGTATCTATCTGCTATGGTAACCAAACACCATCGTGGTTGCCATCAAGTCCAAAGGGGGAGATTGTTGGAAATATGATGCAGAGTGTTGTCCTTGATGGCAACCCACTGAATGAAGATGAAGACATGCGACTGTTGACATGTGTTGTCCTTGATGGCAATCCACCTGATGAAGTTATGCTTGACTCGATGGACTTAGTAAATGATGTAAATCTGATGTGATATAATGTTTGATGCTGAGTGTTGTCCTTAAAAGACAACCCATCTGATAAAGATGATGACAACTTACTTGATGAAGTTGTGCTTGATAGAATTTGTTCTTGATGAAGGTATCTACAGTGAGTACAGAAGGCAATGAAGAAAGGATTTCATCTTGTGCTAGATTCTATGATGAAAAAGAGTATGTCTCTAGGTATACGCGGATTGGACTAGGGGAAGTCGCGTATGCACGCGACAAGAACGGCCAAGTCGAGTGGCCAAAGCGCCCAAAAGTGCAACCAAGGGTAACCACCATGGTATCACACTCCATGTATTGGGTAACCGCCTAATTGACCCCGTTCAGTAGTTTTTGGGCCTTGTTAGTATTTTTTTGCCCATGGTATTGAAAAAGGGGCTCATGGTATTGACAAAGGGTAAACCTATATAAGGAGAAGAAATTCATTGTGAAAATGATGAGCGTGGGTGCAAGATGTCTGAGCTTGAATGAATACTTATCTTTGAAGGAGATCTGAATGGAAAGGGTTATACTTGAATGATAAATCTAAATGTATGATGCAATCAATGAAGAAGGGGTTCTAGATCCGAATTGCCTCCGTATTTGCTAGACTGAAGCAGAAGAGGCTTAGATCCGTGATGAGGCGGGCATTCAGGCGAACATCTCTGTCTGGGCGGTGGGTAGATCCTAACCACAAATATCCGATCCGATGAAGCACAGTGCTCGTGTATTGTTCGGCATCTACACGCTACTGGCTGCGTGAGGAAGCGCGTATATACGCAGCTTCAGCGAAGAGAAAGCGCGCATGCGCAATAAAATATACACTGAGTTATACGCTGGTTTGTATGGACGGAAGCGCGTATACACGCGACATCAGTGAAGGGAAAGCGCGTATGCAAACTAGGGCTTGCTGAAGCAAGGGGTATGAAATATCTGATCTGTTCTGCTGTGTTTCTGCTCTCTGATCTGTGTTGATATGTATCTGTTGATGATGTATGTTCGTGCTTAAAAATATGGAAAGGGTTCCGTCTGGAAATATGATGAATTGCGGTCTGCAAGTTGTGTTCTATTGAAGTGGTTGGATCCAGTGTGAAAATTGATGAAACGTGGTCCAAGGTGGTGTTGAGGGTTGTAGCCTTCAGTCAGGGGGTCGTAGCTCCCTTCCAGGTGAGGCTGGTAAACGAGATCGGGGGGTCGTAGCTCCCTTCCAGGAGAGGCTGGTAAACGAGTCAGGGGGTTGGAGCTCCCTTCCAGGAGAGGCTGGTAAACGAGTGCAGGTGGGTGCCTGCGTGTTGGTAGGAGTCTGCACCAGCACATATGTTGTAAGATGTTTTCTCTATAATAAAATATTGAAGGCTGAGCAACTGCAGCGGTGGTTTTCTCCCGACTTGGGTTTCCACCTAAAAATCCTGGTGTTCATGTGTGATGATTTGTGTGATGGCTTATTCTGTTCTTACTGCACATGTTTATCGCTTATTGAACATTCCATGAATAAAATGATGGAATGGTCATGAAGATTTAAATTACATATCGAGATCTCCGAGCATGCGAGTTTCAACGAATGATCTCGCGTCTACAAACAATAATAAATCGAAGGAAAGTAGCGTATTGGGTTTTTTAAGTGAATGAAAAGTAAAAAGATTCGATTATGTAAAGAATATCGTATTCACTTTCCCCCCTCTCGCATTTTTCCTGCCGGCGCATTTCTCAGCGGGTCGTGACTGTGAAAACAGTGTGAATTCACCACCTTTGAAACCTACAAAAAAGAGAAACATGTTATAAAAACCAAGGGGAGTGAGGTAGGCTGCTTATGAGGCTCATGGGGGTGAAAGAGAAATGAATGGAAAAGGTGTACGTAGCAGAAAAATGGTTGAAAACCCATGGCGGAAGGTGAAAAAAGGTCTGATGGGAGCTTGGGGCATCAATGAACGTGGACCTTCAGATTAGAATAATCGATGGCGAAGATCTGTAAATGAAGTCGTTTATAAGGTTAGATGGATGAAAAATGGATGGAGGCGAGATTAGATCGGGGATGTTATATTAGAACAAATCAACGACGAAGATCGTTTGATGGAGTCATTCAAGAGGTTAAATAGTAGAAAAACAAATGGGAGTGAAATTAAGTCAGGATCGTCCGATCTCAGAGATCGACGATTGAGATTAAATTAGGAGTTACATTACAGAGGGGGTAAGGCAAAAAACCAGAATGGTTTTCGCGCAGCAAAATGTGGGAAATCAGTTTTCACTTTCAGAACGTGATTCCACTCAACGATTTCCATGTGGATTCTCAGAACCACCTTTATCGCATAAATTTGAAACATTAACTCTCGAGCAAAAAAATTACACGATATGCATTTTGAGCCGTTGGATCATCGACAGAGAAATTTGATGGTGCGGGAGAAATGCGACATAAGGTTATATGCATGGGTGGAAAGGAGGCGGGGTCCATTGCAGAGGCCAATGCGAGCTGTCAGATTATGAGGATCGACGGTCGAGATCTGTCGATGGGGGAGAATGAGAAGATTGGGGTTTGAAAAGCGGAAGTAATGTGGACTGTCCGATCAAACTTGATCAATTGTGGAGATTTAATCAGAGGTCGGGATGGTGGAGGATTACGTGAGGGACGAGCACGATGCGATGAAGCGTGAACCGTCAGATCTGGTGGAATGAACGGCTGGGATTAAATCACATCGGAGAAAGGGAAAGGGGCCAAAGCACCAGGGTCTTTGAGTTTGCGATGTGCGATTAAGCGCTGGCCATTGGATCAAAGGGGAGATCAATGGTCGGGATTGATCAGAGGATGTAATGATGGCGAGCCTATGAGTGGAGTGCAGTGAGATCCTAGCCATTGGTTCTTGTGGATTCAACGGGTCCAGATCAAATCGACGGAGTGTGGGTGATGGGCTTATGAGTGGAGTGCAATGAGATCCTGGTCGTTGGTTGTTGTGGATTTAATGGTCCAAATCAAATCGACGGATCGGCATCGGAGGAGGGAAAGGAAGGGAAAAAGGGAAAAATATGATTGGCGATTTGTGATGGAGCGAGAGCCATTGATCTTAAAACTAGATCGACGGGGGGAGATTTAATGATGAAGAAAAAGGAGGAATGGCAGGTTTTGGAATGGGGAGCAATATGGGTCATTAGATCTGGGCGTAGCAGATCAGATCAATAGTGGAGAATTTATCGCGAGATCACATTGGCGGGAGGCAAATAACCATGTCAAACAAACAAAATGTGTTTTGTGATACGATGAATACTTGCGATGCGATTAGGCCTTAGTGCTTGGTCGTAGTTTATATGGAGAAAAGGGGCTGGGGCTTAAGGCCGAAAGGGGCTTAAGGAATTTATAGAAAAATGAAGGTTTTTAGGCCAAAATAAAGGTTTTTGAAGGGTTTTGAGGGTTCCGATAAGATCAAAAAAGAGGTTTTAAACCTTATCAAAGGGAATTTATGAAGGGAATGAAGAAAAATGAAGTATGAATGAGGGAAAATGGGGAGATGGAGGCCTTTGAAAACAAATTCTCTCATAAACAGCAGGGTTCATTAATGGAAAAACAGTGAATATTATTTTAAGGATAGAAGACACATGGAGGCTTCAAGAATGATAGATTTACAAAGGAAATGTTTCTCTTGAGGGCTCAGAAACATATTTAGCCACTTGTTTTCTTTGAAAAAATATTATAGGTGGCTAACATGTATGTACATTTGAATTTACCATAACAACCATGAATGACCTTTACCCTTACTACTCTAATTAGGAAATGACACCTCATAAAATTCTGACAAGTCAGGTCAAAAAATGGATTTTTGTAGCGAAATTAGTTTAGCCTCTGATAGATTCGCTACAAAACTATTAGGCAGTTTCGTAGCGAAATATTTTGTTTTCCTGTGTAAAATGTTACAAAAATTTGAAAAAATGGCAGAATGTGCCCTTTTGATTTTGAATGCATGGGGAATGACAGCTCACACCATATGTGATTGATTTGACTAAAATGGCCTAAATGAAGGTGATCATGAAACTTAGGATAGGCTAAAAATGTAAAAAATTTCCCTATACCACATTGAAATGGCTTAGGAGACCTTAACCATTGGGTGAGTGACCTATATTACCCTGTGAAGAAATGTTTCATAGCTTAATGAGTGATAACAGTGGCTCCACTTGGGATGGCGTGCCCCTGTGATACACCAAACAACCTATAGTTCTAGTGCCATCCATCAGTTTTAGAAATAAAACTCTGAAATTTGCCAAGCCTTCTTCAAACTCTTATAGCCTTCACCTCAGGCTCAAGTTTGATGATGAGCATGTCTTTATTAGCAAAAAGGCATAATAAAATGATGATATATATAATGGAGTGAAAATTTAGTAAAATTTTAAGAGGAATAGTGCTTTAGCAACCTGCCATTGACAGGCCCTATAGCACAAGGATTTCCATCCATATCCTGAAGTAGATAAATGTTTCCATGGAATGTAACTACTATGAATGGTCCTTTCTAGATGTTCTAAAACTTTCCATGTTTCCCCTGTTCTTCAATTCTGGCTTCCCACTTCAACATCACATCTTGAATCTGGAAATTTTCTTCTTTTACCTTCTTGTCAAATGTCTTCTTTACTCTGTTTTGTGACTACTGATGAATTTTGTATACATGCTCCCTTCTTTCCTACAGAGCTATAAGTTGGTTTATCCTCCTATGAATAGTATTACGCTCCTCTTCTAGTCCTTACAGCAGTTTAATTACAGGCACTCCCAAGGAAGTAGGAAAAATAACTTCAGCTCCATACACCAACTCATAAGGTGAAGTACCAATGGATCCTTTTGTACATACTCTATCAGCCCATAGAGCATACATTAGCTTCAGATGCCATGATATTTTTTGTTCTTGCAGTAGCTTTTTGATAATTCTCATAGTTCTTTTATTAGAAGATTTGGCAAGAACATTACCCTATGGGAAATAAGCAGTAGAGTGTCCAAGTGTTATGTGATACTGATGAAAAAAGCTAATAAAATTTTTGGATTTAAAATACTGTGCATTGTTAGTAACAATCTTCATAGGACAGCCAAACTTGGAAAATATGTTATTCTATAAGAACTGGATGATGACTGGATCATTTTCCCAGCTTGTGGGATTGCTTCAATCCACTTGGTGAAATAATTTGTTGATGTCAGGATGCAATGATGCTTCCCGGAAGATGATGTGTGTATTTCACTAATCAAATATATCCCCCACTCTTGGAAAGGTGCCTCAACATAAATTGGCATCAAGGGTAAGGGAACTAGCTTTTTCTTACCATAAAAAATCTGACATTCATGGTAGGTAGCTATCTTCTTGTATACATCCTTGAACATGGTGGGCCAATAGTACCCTGCTCTGTGAATTTTATTTTTTGTGGCCTTCGAGTAGTGATGTCCTCCACAATATCCTTTATGAAACTCTTTAATCACCTTTTCAACTTCCTCTTCCAGCAAACCATTCAAAAGAATGCCAGCAGTATCTTCCTAGTATAGATTCTATCTATAATGTAGTATCTTAGAGATTTCAGTTTCACAAACCTTGCTTTTGATTTAGTCAATTCTGTGGGAGCTCTATGATGATTGAAGAAAAATACAATTTCACTATACCCGTAAGATAAAATGTACCTCTTTTCAATAGGAATCAACTCTTCATCTTTATTTCATAACTCTGAAATTTGTGCAATAAAATTCATGTCAAGATAGTAAAAATTGGACTATTACATTAGCTTTGGTAGCCCCTATCCTTTCAGCAATTTTGTAGGTCTGATTTCTATGTCATATTCTAGCAAATTAGCTATCCACTTCCCTGTCTTTCCATCAGGATCAACTTGTGTCAAGATGTCCTTAACCATATTTTTAGGCAGAAATGCTATGACATGAGAATGTAGAATATAAATTCTGAAATATTTAATATCTTTGATCAAAGCATATGCCTGTTTTTCTAAAATATTGTATTTCAGCTCTGAGTTAGCAAGGGTTCTGCTAAAGAATGAAACAGGCTACTCTGTACCTTGTTGTCCTTTCTGCAGTAAGACTCTAGCTATGGTATTTTTCAGATGCAAATGTAAAAACAAGAAATTATTTTGAAAATTTTGGACTAATAAACATTGGTGCCTGGGTGAGGGCTTTCTTTATTTCTTTAAATGACTGCTTGTCCTCAATTGTCCATTTAATATCATCTCAATTCTTCAACATCTTGGTAATATCTTTGGCAATCTGAAGAAAGTTTGGGATAAATTTCTAACAAAATTTACTCTCCCAAGAAATGACTGAATTTCCTTCCTGTTCCTTGGTAGGTATATCTTCTGAATGGAATTGACTCTATTAGGATAAATATTTATCCCATATTTTGATATAATATGTCCAATAAACTTTCCAGAGGTTAGAGAAAAAATACTTTTAGTGGGATTAAGAGAAATACCAAATCTTCTACACTTTAGCAGAAATTTCTCCAAATGCTTCAAATGGTCTTCCTCAATTCTTGAAAATATAGTTATGTCATCCAGATAAACTGACACTAATTTTTCATTCTCTTTAGCAAAGGCAATGTCCTTTTCTCTTTGAAAGGTCGCTTCTGCGCTCATCAGACCAAAGGGTATCTTGGCTTGCATGAATGTCCCCCATGGTGTGGTAAAATTAGTTTTATCCTAGACTTCTGGGTGTACCAATATATTATTGTATCCTGAAAAACCATCCAGCATAGACATCCTTTGAGAGCCAACAATATTTTGTAGAAATTGATCCATCTTAGGGAGATGGTAGTTGTCTTTCAAAGAAGCCTTGTTCAAGTTTCCGAAATCGATGCAGATTATGACCTCTCCAATATTTTTTCTGACTGGTACCAATTTAGCAAGCCATTTTGAGAATATGATTGGAGAAATAATTTTTGCATCAAAAATCTTCTTAATTTCATTCTCAATCAAAGGCATGAGCAATAGACTAATCCTTCTCAATTTACGTTTGAAAGGTTTCTCGTTATCTTTGATAGGAATAGTATGTTGAATAATAGTAGGATCATATTTCTTCAAATCAGCGTAACTCCATGAAAAACATCAATGAACTTCTTCTTCATCTCAATATATTTCTGTTTCACTTCCACGGAAAGAAACTTAGAAAGCTTTATCATTTTAGGCATTGCTACTGTACCAAGATTACAACTCTCTACCTCTTCATCATCAACCTGTGTTCTAAGATATTTTAACACATCATTTTGGTCAAAAATATTTTCAAGTGGAATAAGACCCTTGGGTATACAATTATTCTTTAGCTGTAAAACTTCAAAATTACCCTTAGCTTCAACAAGCATGTTTTGTTGGTCTATTTGTGTGATTTCAAACTCATCCTTCAACTCTATGAAATTTTTGACTTGTTGGTCATCTTCAAACACTTTCCAATGGATGATGTTGTTTGAGATGGCAGGTCTATGACGAACTTCAATCTCATACTTCTCAGTGGAATGTGTAGGGATGACAAAAAAACTTGTAGAAACACCTAGGGAATTAGCTACTAAGTTTTGATCCCTAGTTTTCACAATAAATGAATATTCTTGAAATTTTTCCAACATATCCATGATCAAATTTCTGTAATATCTCATCCTCACATCCTCGTTTTGATATGTTCCTTCAACTTGTTTCATTACCAATTCAGAATCTCCACAAACTGAAATTTTTTGGGTGCCCAATTTTTTCAAAATTTCCAAACCCAAAAACAGAGATTCATATTCAGCCATATTATTTGTACAATCAAAGTTCAATTTGAAAGAATAGAACTTACTTTCATCTTCAAGAGTATTGATCCACATGCCTGCTCCAGCCCCCTCTCTTCCAGTAGATGCATCAAAGTGAAAAAGCCACCAACCCTTTGCCTTTTCTTCTATGATTTCCTGATTTTAAACTTGTTGATTTTCAATTTCTTGAAGTTTTTCTTTCCCTTCACTTTCTATTTCATCAGTTAGCTCATTGAAAATAATATATGATCCTAGTTTAGTTTCAACAACATAAATTGGAAAATTCTGAGGTTTACCCTTGCTACTTACCATATAGGCCATCCTAGTTTCCCTGTACAATTTTCTTTGCTCACCAAAAATAGGTATGATGGCATATGTCAAGTCCATCTGCATGGTGCCTTTGATTTTTTCTACCCAAGATCTAGATAAGAGCATGCCAAACTTGGGTGGAATATCTACCACCATAATTTCCATTACCATTTTCTTGGTTGGCACTTGTGTTAGGCCAAAAACAATAACTTTTATCAATCATATGCATTGCACTCTTTAGAATCAAAAGAAAAAAAAAATCCTTATATGGCCTAGTGATCTCCAAACCCATCCTCTGCATAATCACCTTAGGCATGAGGTTACGAGAAGCCCCTGAATCCAACACAACATTGTGTAAGGTCATGTCATGGATACTAAGGCTGACATAGAAAGGAGGGGCTTCTTCATTCTGCTCATCTTCCAATCTTGGTCACAAGTAGATGGTAGGATGATATTCTTGTACATTAAGGATATCTGAAGCTCCTGGTTGATAATTCAAAATTTTTAAAATTTTTCTTATGTACTCATTAACCTTGATAATTTCTCCAAAAGGAATTGGAATCTTGATTTTAGGAATATCATTGTCCAAACTGAAAACATAAGTAATATTTTCACTCTCTTTGATAGGGGGAGAAAGTGGTGGGTCCTTTTTAGACTTAGCTGCTTTAGGAGCATCATTCTTTATCTGTGTTTTATTTGGAGTGATGGGAGAATTTATGTTTTTTAGATTATATTGCTTCTGCATCTCAAAAATTGCATGGTGATAACCCTTAAGATAGTAAGATGGTCCATCACCCTTATTTACATCATGATCAGACTCATCATGCTCTTCTTTTGTCAAAAACATTCCGGACATGTTTTCATCTAGGTAGTGGATAAAGTCTTCTTGAATCTCAAGATGATTTTCATCTTCATCAATTAAGTTCTACTGAAAAGGCGGTCTTACTTGAGGATCAGGATTATTTCTGTTTTTCTCTTTGTCTTTGTTGATTCTGAGGCCTTCTAAACTATTCATTTCTAGATCGTAGCTCATGTAACTTGTGCAGGAGGTGCAGAAGCATTTCCAAGGGTAAGACTATGCATGAGTTTTTGAATAGTCTTCATCATAGAATAAAACTTATCATATGAGGTGGAAGGCTTTTCTTATTCTTTTAGTTTTATTTCACCCATCTTAGACTTCTTAGCTTCTATCATATTTACTTCTACTTTCATAGCATCCTTCTGCATTTCTGCTAATGAAGGACATTCTCTTTCTCTAAGCAGGATAGATAAGACATAATCAAATGTGTCATCATAGCGCAATTGAGCAGCTCCTGGTGGAGGTTTAAGATGAGAAGGTATAAAATCATAGAATTTATTAAATATCTTCAAGAAATTTTGGATAGTTTCATCTACAACTCTTTTTAAATTATTACATTCAGTAAGGGCCAACACAGGGTTTGTTCTATTCCCCCATTTTCGGAAGAAACTATCCTCAAACTGGTTCCAATTCTACAAGCTTCCTGGAGCTAAGGGTTTAAACCATTTTCTGACCTCACTAGTGAAAATTTGAGAAAATATTCTAATTTTGACATCTTCATGGTCTACCTCCTATCTGTCTATGAAATCATTGAATTGGTCTATATGTTCCTCAACTGTAATTTCTTCATCACTCCCCAAGGTTTTAATTCTAGCAAAGTATTTACTTGGGAGGGAATTAAGAAAAACTGGGAGAACAAGTGGATCATATCTAGCAGGTGAAGCAACAGGTGGAGGTGGAACATTTCCATCCATGATAACAGGGATTGTGGTATTTCTAGGAACAACAATAGTAGAAGATGAGCTATTAGGAGGTGGTGTAGTTGGTATTTTTAGTCTAGATACAAATGAACTCTAGTCAGGTAAAGGAATACCATATTTTCTTCTAATCAAGAATTAAAATGGGTCTAATTCCTTTAACTTATCGAAATATTCTTTCTCTAGAAGTAATTCTGATGTAACTGTGTCCCAGAATTCTTCTCTTTATTTCTTGGTCACTAGGGTTGAGGTATCAATACCTTGTCTTTGTAGGTCTATAACAATCTCAGTTCATTCATTTTCACTTTTAGACCTAAACAAAAATTCTTGAATCTTATCATCAAATTTCTCATCTTCAGGACTTCTTACAATTTCAGCAGACAATGCTCTTGATTGTGATAGAATACCTGATTTTGAAGGGTTGCCTTGAATGCCTCTGGAAATTGTGTTTGGATTATCCACAATTGTAGGTGGATTAGGATCTGGATTTATCCTTGTGTATCTTCTTCTTGAAGCCACCTTTTAACATGAAAATTTGTAATGGATTCACCAAGGTAGTTGTAGCCTCGAACAAATTTTGAGGTCCTGCTACCTCCAAGAGTTCAGCTTCAATGTTTACACAGAAACTTTGGGAAATATGTCTTCAGACTCCCAACAGACGCACCAAAATTTTATCATCAATTTGATTTTGATTTGCTTCTCATCAATCAACTAAATGCAACTCTTTCAAACCACTTCTAACTGAATATTAGCCTCTTCAATTTGAGAGGGCTCTCTCAAAGGGGGCTTATGATTTTGAATAAGGATAAAACTAGATGGATAACTATATAAATTGTAACTTGGTTTTGTATGATTAAAGGTTGAAAAATGAAGGATTGCTACCATTGGGCTATAGAGTTAACATCATTACTCTTAGTGACAATGGTTCTTCACATGGAAGCTGATGCAGATAGAGGTTTATAACAAAGATAATTTATACACATAACATAAGGAAAACAAAATAATTTCACCCCTAAAGGAAGTGAGAGCAGAATATTATTAATTATGAGTAATTAGAGATAAAATCCACTGCAAGTTATTTGACATAAAGATGCAAAGAAATAGCACATCCAAAACCTCATGAGAATCTCAAGTCTAGAAGTAAAATGTCACTATATATTACTGATAATGGATAAAACATACAAGTATAAATTTGGTGCAATATTCTCCAACCAATTGCTCTTCAATGTTTATTCTATAAATAGACATTATCTAGAATGTAGATGATCTGCCAAGCTGGTTAGATCTTCGAATTCTACTCTGACACCTATCATAACTGAAACTATTAACTTGAAATAGAAAAAGGACACATATCCTCAATGAAAACAAACTCCTAATAAGACTCTATCTCCTATTTATTACATTCATTTATCCTATCAGTGAAATAGTTACATAATTAATGTCACTTGTTCAAGGGATAATTCATTATAATTCACCATCAATTCACATCTTCAAAACACCCCTAGATCTATGGAACATAATACTACTTTTTGGGGATGAATGACCTTCACTTTAAACACTTCTTTGACTGATGAGTTGGATGTGTGGAACTTATTTTGAGCCATGAATCTGTACTGGTATAATCCGTTGACATGTTGGAGGTCTCCAGCTAGAAAATGTGTTGTTGGAATGCTCAAAATTCTTCAGAAAGCTCCTCGCTGTGAAACATGGAAGTTTAGGCAGTTTCATAGCGAGTTTTATTAGCGTATGAAAAAATTCTTTTCCATCCATTTTCTCGACAGATTTGCTGTTTAAACACTTTTAATATGCCAAGACACCTCGCAATTAATCTTTATCCTTCCATAATACGTGAAAAAAATAGATTTAAAGGCAAAAATGCACCTACAAAAATTTTCGTAGCGTATTTCTAGCCTCAACCTTGAGGTATGATACGAAACTATCCAAAAAACCAAAAAATGTTGTTTTTATAATTGTCTTGAAAATTTTCTCTCCAGCTGCAAAATTTTAGTTATCTACATGTTATGAACCACATCAAGCATATTCCATCTCAATATTTACTCCTCTGGTCTTTAATATTCATTTACAATCAATTGGCTCATGGGCTCTTCTACCACTTTCATCTTTAGCCCTTTCTTTTCCAACTCCACTTGAATTAAATCCAGCTGCACCTAAAGATCTTCCACTTGGTCTTTTAATGCCATGCTTTTGGATTGTAAGTGAAAGATTATACTTTTGATGTGTTTTACCTCTCGTCTTAGTGGTTGAGTCCATTTTATCAACTTTTCTGTATTGTCCAAGGTTTTTGAAACACTTGTAACTTGCTCTTCCCATATTCTTGTCCTATGCTCAAATTGAACCTTCGCATCTCTGTGTTTCTTTGCCTCCAGATTTAGAACTAATATATCTTTACCTTCTTCCTTCAACTTCTCTTTGAGGGTCTTTATTTCTGATTTTTGAATCATTTTCTCTTTGCCCTTTCTTTTCTTGATAACCAGTTCCTCCTTTGCTGGTGAAGAAAAATTTATGATGCTTGCTGGCTGGGCAACTTCATTGATTTTCTTAGTCCCTTTTCCTTCCATGTCCTTCCTTGCATGTCTGGTCATTGGCTTCCTAGGTTGAAAAATGAAACTAGTGTCATCACCTATAAAATCTAGTTTTTTAGCAGTCTTACCTTTCTTCAGCTTTCTTCCTCGATTTTCAATGTCTTCAGCTTGTACAATGGGTGACTATTCAATTTCAATTGCATGCAATATATCCTCCAAATTTCCTTTAGCTAATGTCTGGCTTCGAGTGACTCTCTTGCTGCTTCGTTTGCTAACTATATTCTTATATTTTTCAGGTGTTGTTTGAGGTGTGTGAGTCTCTTGCAAAGTCCATATTCTCATGTCCACTGGCTCTGCAAGAGATGATCTATTTTCTTCTTCAACTTCCTCTGCCATAGCTGGTGATGAAGTATTTCTAGGTTTGGAGGCTTTCTTAGGAGTAACCATGTCAATTTCATAACCAATAATGAACAAAAAGGAAGTCCAATATCTATCTAACCTCCTCAATTCCTCTAACACTAATAGCTTAATTAGACCATGATGAAAAATAGAAGTTTCATTATGCTTTCTTTTGATTCAAACCTTATCTAACATTTTCCCTAGGCTTATGTATAAATAAAAAGGAAAGTCAAGTGACCTCTTATCCAAAAAAATTAGAAGAAGTTTGAGATTATAGGAGTAGACCATGTGAAATATTCCTTCATAGGTAAAATAATTTTGAATGACCATCAACATATTTGCATAATTATCCTTCATCAATCTCCTAGGGATAGCATTTTTCCAATCAATTTCACTGTGTTCTTTCTTGATGAACTCTTTGAAATACTACATTGTGAATTTGATACCTTTAAACCATTGTTCACCTCCTCTAGGGATTCCTGTAGCTGATGAGATGTTCTCTGGTGTCACTGTAAGGTTTAGAATTCCAACCTTTGAATCTATTCCTGTGAAGCTCGTGGCAAAATCCTTTGAAACCTATAAATTAAAGCCTTGTAACCTTTGACATAATTGCAAGAAACCAATTATTCTTAAAACCTCCATGGTAATAGGGTCTTCATCGATTAAATTCATATCCATAGGCTCATACATGTGACAATGACCACCCTTATTTTTTTTTATTCTTGTAGACATGGATGTCTTATAGTCTTCACAGCCCCGCTTGCTTGATGACACCTATAGAATTCAAACTTTTTGGCCATCTACTTGGCTCAATGATGCATCTCTCAAAAAATTGACTCACATTCAAGGATAATTCAAAATATGACAAAATGCTAATTGAGCTAAGATTAATGGTTTAACTGACAGCTCAAGCTTCAATCATGACACATACAAGCCAAAAAAAAGGTAATGATGACATCAAACATGGGTATGTACATTTCAATTTACCATAACAAACTTGAATGACCTTTATCCTTACTAGTAACTAGGAAATTACACCTCATACAATTCTGACAAATCAAGTTAAAAAAAGGATTTTCATAGTGAAATTAGTTTAGCCTCTGACATATTCACTATGAAACTATTAGGCAATTTCGTAGCGAAATCTGTTGTTTTCATGTGTAAAATGCTACGAAAATTTGAAAAACCAACAGAATGTGCCCTTTTGATTTTTAATGCATGGGGAATGAAAAATGGCACCATATGTTATTGATTTGATTTAAATGGCATAAATGAGGGTGATCATGAAGCTTAGGATAGGCTAAAAATGTAAAAAAAATTCCTATACCAGATAGAAATGGCTTAGGAGACCTTACCCATTTGGTGAGTGACCTATATAACCCTATCAAAAAAAAATTAACAACTTAATGAGTTATAGCAGTTCCCAACAATCCTTTGGCTTGAGAAAATCTATGATGGGCCTATGGTACCGTTTTCTAGAGAATTTTTAGCAATTTTCTCTTCGATTGTGTCCTTGGCGAAGACATGTCACGTTCATGTTTTTTCCTCGTTTGGAGGTATTTTTTGTTGTTATCTTAGGTTTTAGGTTGTATTTCAAATTTTTTGGAAATGTGTCCAGCATAGGTTTGGTTGTGACTAGTAGGTGCCATTTCCAATCTATGGCGTAATTTTCAAGATATAAAAACCTTGTTTTGTCACGAGCTTGAATGTTTTTTTTCTTTAACTTCTAGATCAAATTGCTTATGTGATATGAGAATTTTTAAGATATACAAAAATTCATTGCATGAATTGCATATTCTCACTCATATTAATAAGAGTATATAGGTAAATGTCCAAAATTTCACATCTATTGATGCTTGATTCCATGTATGCAAAATAGTTGGGTCCTAAACTTGGGTTGGATAAACACCTGCAAGACAAAACCTATTTACAATGGACCATATGCATGAGCATGATATATTAGCCTCTCTCCACACATGCTTGATCAATTTAAGGGTATTTCTTTCTACATTTTGATGTGATTTTTCTCTATCACCCAAGTTGTTGATTATGATACTTGACTTGAACTCTAAATGAAATGGGAAAATATCCTAATTTTTTGCCATTACAAGATGACCTATTCTCAATAGCTTTTGCATGATTTTAACTCAAGAGTTCATGTGTGGTATTGAGGTTGTGGTGAAATACATTACCCTTTACTATCTTCATTTAAATTTTACCATGTTTAAAATTAAAATGCCATATTTTATGTTGATTCTAATCAAATAATTCAATTTTAAATGTTCCATAGACATCTATCTTCACAAGCTTTTTTCTATTATTTACAGACACCTTTTCCTTTATAATATAAATATTTTAGTCTTAGTTGTTTCCAAGCCTTACAATATTTTGGCTGGCCATGGTTTACAAGGTTGCACTACAAGTGAAATAAATTATTTCACGTGTTGAGATCACCAAAGAAGAGATGGGATCAAATGGAACCAGCAGGAAACCCAAAATCCTGCAATAAGTAGGGGAAAAGCAACACTACACTAGATATGAACCAAAAAATGTAGTAGAGAGGGGATAACCAAGAATTAGACAGAAATAAACCCATGAACAATAGAGTGCAACAATTGATATAGGTGACCTTAGGCATCAACTCTTTATTAGAGAGATCAAGAAGATCTAAATATGATATCCTAGAATTGAGATTTCTAGTGGACTTTGTCACAAGTCAAGTAGGAGGGGCACTTTCTGAGGGAGGGGTTATGGACATACATCAAGCTAACTAGGGCTGCCTTAACCACAACCTAGTATTCTAATAAATGATTACATTAGTTCCTAACCAAATTCATTAATGACACAACATGGCTAGACTTTAGCCAAATGTGAGGATTAAACTATTCCCAACATCACATAACACTTGTTTGGCATTAGACATTTATCATATTGATTTTTTTTTAAATAAAATATAAACATATTAATTTTTTGAAATATGACGTCACCAATTTATTGGATCACTAATGTGTAGTCTCCTTTTATTCCTTTATACTATACCTATCTTAGGTATATATAAAAAAAAAACAATTTACTAGCTAGATGAAATTGGCTTATAAAAACAAAAACAAGGATATAAGCATCTATGGAGATAGTTCAAGGTTAAATGGTAATAGTGACAATAATTTCTGGAGGACTATAATAAGAGAACAATGTTGTAACGTGACTTCATGTTATTTCACTAATCCTATGAAAGAATGTGAAAACATAAAGCATATAGGGAAACATTATAACAAAATTACAACTACGTTACCAAGGAAATATTTCAACACTAGACCATTATATGCTTATGAATAGAAGAGAAAGGATTATACACATGGTTTCAATCCAAGAATTTTATATCAAACTGTGAGGAAGAAAGTGAGTATATAAGTGCATAGAAAAGCTTCAGAACAATGGTTATATAATTTCCTCACTTGTAATATAAAAGAGATATAATTTTTTTGGAGACAAAACCAAGAGTCTTAGCTCAAGCATGGTGAACATTATTCCTAGAAATTAAGGAATTTCCATTGGTTCATGGTTCATATTACCTTTACAAAATTCCATGGTTTGTATTTTGGGAGCCAAATTTTTTTAATAGTTGTTTACTTTGTTAGACAGTTAGTCGACAATGCACTCTAACCCCATTGATTGGGTTTTGTATACTACAAACTTCAATGGTGGTGAATTGTTCAATAAGGGTCTACAATTTGCATCCATTATAGCGCTCTTATGGTTTAAAGAAGAAGGTACATATGATAGAATCATTTATTACACAATCTATTAAAAAAAAATTAAAATAAATTATAAGTAATTTTGACTATTTCGAGCACCATCATAATATATAATTTTTGGGTTTTAGCATACAAAAGGTGTAGCAGGATCCCATAACATTTATTTTAATGTTGAAATATCATGATATTTTAGTGTAAAAATGATCTCTTACATTCATGGTCTGACATTGAAAGTTTGAGGTCTGACACTAGAGAAAAAACCGCATAGTAGCATGAATATTTTTGTTTTGGAAAATTTGTGCAAGAATCTCGATTAACATCAGTGTAT